>JAQZBX010024734.1:0-29981 GCA_029593785.1 Cabassous unicinctus
TTTTGTGCCAGAAATATTTGTCTCTGACATGTTCCCCAGCTATTTCAGAAGGAAGGATATTGCTTCACATGTGCTCAAGAAGTAGCTCTGGGCTACTTAACAAACTACCACATTGCTCCCCTTTTAATTGAAATCTGTTGGGAAATCTCTATTCCACTGGGCATAGAAGTTGTTTGCCAGTGTCTGCTGCTACCACCTTCATTCTGGTATAGAAGAGGGGACAGTGTTGGGAAAAGAGGTACTTTTTAACCAAAGCATGGGTACAGCCCCCCCCCCCTAATTCTTCTAATACAATAATCTTAATTAACTATTAAAACAATGGATATTATGAGGCACAAGAAAAATTCCAACATATGGTCTCCCATTCCTTCCCACTCCCACAGCTTTACTCCCAGAGGTACCCATTAAATTTCAAGAGAGTGTGCTATATTCTCAAGAAAGAATGTTAATGTAAGAGGGTTGTATATTGAAATATCTTAACATTCTTATCTCTTTTGCAATGCCATGTACATAGTCTTCAGTTTGGTCAGCTCAAGGCACACATTTTCCTTGGGAGATGGAATGAGAATTTTTAAAGTGGAGATGCAAAGAGAAAAAAAAAAAAGTGTCTATATTCAGCTTCTGGTAACTGCAAGGGGATCTTTGGGATTAAAGCAAATGACAGGCTTGACATCTATGTATTGCTGAGAGAGACAAAGACTGTCTTAATTCCTTTACCTACCTCTCTAACACATCAAGAGGCAAGTCTTGTGGAAAAGACCATGCAATTTATTAAACACCTAAGATAGGGCAAAGGAGGATATGAGTAGAGGAAGTCAATGTCCCAAACCTTCTCCTCTGGTCCCTATAGGTAGGCTCATGAGTAAAGGAGACAGAGATGGTTGATGAAGACAGCTGGAAATGTCTTTTGATCACCAATCTCTGGGCTTTGGAATGGAGAGGGGTGGGAGATGTTAAATAGGTCGAGAGGAATAGGCTGTTCTTTGGTTGGGGCAATAGAAGATGTCTTAAACCTCCTTGAACCATTCTGGGGTTGACAACACCAAATAAACCCAGAGGCCTAGCATGGTTAGAAAGAAGGAGCCTGTAACCGTTGGCCAATTTAATGTAATTATGAATTCCAAAAATATAATTGGATCATGCTTGTAAACTGATCTGTTAATCTGGGCATGATTAAATTATGATTAGGGTGTTGACTGGGCCACGTCAGTAGGGCGTTGAGCCCCACCCCTTCATGGATGGGGAATCAAATATAAAAACCAAGGCAAAGAACAGAGTAGAGGCAGTTTTTGAGAAGCAGTTTTGATGTTGGAGAAAAGGCCCCAGGAGAAGAGAAGTGAGCCATTCGCCTGATAGTCTACAGCTGACCTTGTGGAGGAACCAGAAGAGCTAAGCCCGGAGAGAAACACAGGCCTGGGAAGAGAGGAACACAGGAAGCCTGAACCCTGGCAAACGTCGGCAGCTGTCCTGCTCCAACATGTGGCAATGAACTTTGGTGAGAAGAAACTTAACGCTTTATGGCCTGGTATCTGTGGACTTCTACCCCAAATAAATACCCTTTGTAAAGACCAACCCATTTTTGGTATTTCACATTAGCACCCCTTTGGCTGACTAATACAGAGCCAGAGTTTGGTTTCTGAGCAATCCTGAGTTCCCTGAAGAGATATGGAAGCTGGTTGAGCTGAAAGTCAGTAGGCTGGTGCCTTTTGTGGCACTTAGGGTCCAGAAGCCTGGTGGAGGTACAGAGAGTTCCACATGCTTTTGAAAGCTATGGTGAGGCAACGTCAGCTAGTGAGCACCACCAGGCTTGGGCCCTTTCCAAACTGAAAGAGACCAGAAACAGACTATGACAGCAGATTCTAGAACACTTAGAGATGGGATAGCAGGGACTATAGCCACCAGTGTCCAGCAATCTCCCAAATCCAGATATTATGGCAATAAAGATGGAGGATACTCATGGATTTAAAGAATCTATTTTGCTCACCATTGTGTTACCTTGAAGTTACAGATGTCACACTTTACTTCCTCCTATCTCCCATCTTGGAGGAGCAAATGGAGGAAGAGGAAATCAAAGGGATGGTGTTTTAGCAAATGACCTTCAAAAATTATTGCATTAGGTGGAATTTACTGATTTGGTTTAAAATACAGGTTTGCTGCTATAGCCAATCATGTGGGAGTACATGATTATTTACCTCTAAAGAAATAAAGAAGCTGTTTTATGCTTTTGAGCTCAGTGTGAGTAGATTAGTTAGAGCTGGACCTTCTGAACTGATCCTATATGTCTCCTACCTGTTCTTTCTCATATGTCTCATTTCTGCCTTTTTATTCTATGTTCTGGGATTTTTACACAACATTTTCTTCTAGCACTTCTATTAAATTTTTTTTTGGTACTATTGTTTTTTTATACAATTATTACCATTTTTCTTTATTTGCTTTATCACAGATTTATCCATCTAGTCTTTCGTCAAGCCATCTGATTTTTTTCAACGTAGACAAGAAACATTAGTACACTTCATCCTAAGCACATCATATATATATATATATATATATATATATATATAATTAATAATTCAATATTTGTATACAGTTTTTTAAAAAATATAGTCCATGGTTCACATCAGGGTTCACTGTTTGTGTTGTATAGACCTATGGTTTTCTATAAAATTTTTATTCTAGTAACATATATACAACCAAAATTTCCCATTTTAACTACTTTCAAATACATAATTCAGTGCTGTTAATTATGTTCACAGTGTGGTGCTACCAACACCACCATTCATTACCAAAACTTTCCCATCACCCCAAACAGAAACTCTGTACTTAAGCATTAACTCCACATTCCTTATCCCCATCCCAACCCCTGTTTAACCTATAGTATATTTTCTGACTCTATGAGTTTGCTTATTCTACTTATTTCATATCAGTGAGATCATACAACATTTGTCCTTTCATGTCTGGCTTATTTCATTCAACGTGATGTCTTCAAGCTTCATTCATGTTGTCACGTGTATCAGAACTTCATTCCTTTTTACGGCTGAATAATATTGCATTGTATCAATATTACACATTCTGTTTTTCTATTCATCTGCTGATGAATACTTGGGTTGCTTCCATTTTTTGGCAGTGGTGAATACTGTTCTGTGAATATTGGTGTGCAAATAACTGTTCAATTCCCTGTTTTAAATTCTTTTGGGTATATACTTAGAAGTAGGGTTGCCAGATCATACGGTAATTCTGTATTGCTGAGGAAGTGCCAAATTGTCTTCCATGGCTGCACAATTTTACATTCCCACCAAAATGAATGAGTGTTGCTATTTCTCAACAGCCTCGCTAACACCTGTTATTTTCCATTTTTTAAAATATACAAGCCATTATAGTGAGTGTGAAATGCTACCTGATTGTGGTTTTGATTTCTATTTCCTTAATGGCTAACAACGCGGGAACTGTTTTCTTGTGCTTTTTGGCCATTTGCATATCTTCTTTGGAGAAATATCTATTCAAGTCTTTTGCTCAATTGTTAAAATATTGGGATGTTTGTCCTTTGGTTGTTGAGATGTAGGATTTTTTATATATTCTGGATGTTAAACCCTTATCAGGTATGTGGTTTCCAAATATTTTATCCCATTCATTAGGTTGTCTTTTTACTTTCATGATAAAGTCTTTTTGTGCACAAAAGTTTTTAATTTCCATGAAGTTCCATTTTTCTATTTTTTCTTTTGTTGCTTGTACTTTGGGTGCAGAAATGTCTAAGAAATCATTGCCTAACACAGAGTCCTGAAGATGCTTCCCTATGTTTTCTTCTTGGAGTTTTATAATTCTGGTTCTTATATTTCAGTGCTTGATCCATTTTGAATTGATTTTTGCATAGGATATGAGATACGGATCCACTTTCATTCTTTTGAATATGGACATCCAATTTTCCCCGCACTATTTGTTGAAAAGACTATTATTTCCCAAATGAATGGACCTGACACCTTTGTCAAAAAGCATTTGGCCACAGATGCAAGGATTTATTTCTGAATTCTCAATTGGATTCCATTAGTCTATATGTCTGTCTTTGTGCCAGAAACATGGTGTTTTGATTACTGTGACTTTGTAATAAATTTTAGGTTCAGGAAATGTGAGTCCTCCAACTTCATTCTTCTTTTTGAAGGTAGCTTTGGCTATTCAGGACCCATTACCCTTTCATATGAACTTCTTCATTAAATTTTCCATTTCTGCAAAGAAGGCTGTTGGAATTTTGATTGAGATTGTGTTGAATCTGTAAATCACTTTGAATAGAATTGACATCTTAATATTTAGTCTTCCAATCCATGAACATGGAATGTACTTCCATTTATTTAGTTCTAGTTTGAATTCTTTTAGTAATATTTTGTAGTTTTCTGTGTACAAGTCCTTTGCATTCTTGATTAGATTTGTTCTTAGATATTTGATTCTTTTAGTTGCTATTTAAAATGATTTTTTTCTTGATTTCTTCTTCCAGTATGTAGAAACACTACTGATATTTGGATGTTGATCATGTACCTGCCACTTGGCTGAATTTATTTCTTAGTTCTAGGAGCTTTTTTTTTGCATATTTTAAGGGATTTCCTGCATATAGGATCATGTCATCTACAAATAGTGAATGTTTTACTTCATCCTTTCCAATTTGGATACCTTTTATTTCTTTCTCTTGTCTAATTGCTCTGGCTGGAACTTCTAGTACAATGTTGAATAACAGTGGTGACACTGGGCATCCTTGTCTTGTTCATGATATTAGAGAGAAAGCTGAAAGCTTTTTACCATTGAATATGTTGTTAGCAGTGGGTTTTTCACATATGCCCTTTATCATGTTAAAAAGTTTCCTTCTATTCCTAGTTGTCTAAGTGTTTTTAGTCAAGAAGAGGTAATGGATTTTGCCAAATTCCTTTTCTTCATCACTTGAAATTATCATGTGTTTTTTTCCCCTTCATTTTGTTTATATGGTGTATTACACTAATTGATTTTCTTATGTTGAACCACCCTTACGTACCTGGGATAAAACCCACTTGATTATGGTATATAATTCTCTTAATGTGCTGTTGGATTTGATTTTGTTGAGGATTTTTGCAACTATATTCATAAAGGATATTTGTCTTTAATTCTTTTTTTCTTGTGTCATCTTTATCTGGATTTGTTATTAGGTTAATGACCTCAAAAATTGAGTTAGGGAGTGACCCCTCCCCTTCAATTTTTGGAAGAGTTAGAACAGGACTGGTGTTAATTCTTCTTGGAATTTTTGGTAAAATATCTCTGTGAAGCCATCTGGTCCTGGCCTTTCTTTGTTAGGAGGTTTTTGATTACTGATTCAATATCTTTACTAGTTATTGGTTTGCTGTGATCATCTAGTTCTTCTTGAGTCAGTATAGATAGTTTGCCTGCTTCTAAGAATCTGTCCATTTCATCTAGGTTATCTAATTTGTTGGCATACAGTTGTTCATAGTGTCATCTTATAATCCTTTTTATTTCTGTGGGGTCAGTAGTAATGTTCCCCCTTTCATTTCTGATTTTAGTAATTTGTGTTCTCTCTCTTTTTTCTGTCAATATAGCTAAAGTTTGCTGATTTTATAGATCTTTTCAAATAACCAACTTTTGGTTTTGTTAATTATCTTTGTTTTTCAAGTACTTGATTTCATTTATCTCTGCTTTAATTTTTGCCATAACCTTCCTCCTGCTTGCTTTGGGCTTAGTTGCTCTTCTTTTTCTAGATCCTCCATCTGTGAAGTGAGGTCTCTGATTTGAGATCTTTCTTCTTTTTTAATGTAAGTATTTAGAACTATAAATTTTCCTTTCAGCACTGCCTTTCCTGAATCACATAAGTTTTGGTATATTGTGTATTTGTTTTCATTCACCTGAAGATATTTCCTAATTTCGCTTGTTATTTCTTCTTTGACCCATTGGTTGTTTAAGAGTATTTTGTTTAATTTCCTCATATTAGTGAATTTTCCCTTTCTCCCTCTGTTATTGATTTCTAACTTCATTCCATTTTGATCAGATAAAATATACCGTATGATTTCAATATTTTAAAATTTATTGAGGCTTGTTTTTTCACCTAACATATGGCCTATCCTGGAAAATGTTCCACGTGCACTTGAGAGGAATGTGTATTCTGCTGCTGTTGGGTGAAGTGTTTTATAGATATCTGCTAGTTCTATCCTATCTGGTTTAGAATATCATTCAACTCCTCCATTTTCTTATTGAACATGTCTAGATGTTATATCCATTATTGAAAGTGGTGTATTGAAGTCTCCTACTATTAATATAGAGCTGTTTAATTTTCCTTTCAACTCTGTTAATATTTGCTTCATATATTTTGGTGCTTTGCTATTAGGTGCCTATATCCTTATCATTTTTACCTCTTCTTACTGAATTGATCCCTTTTTCAGTATATAATGACCTTCGTTGTACCTTGTAACAGTTTTTTTACTTAAAGTCTATTTTATCAGGTATTAATATAGCAACCCCAGTCTCTTTTGGTTACTATTTGCTTGTAATATTTTTTCCTATCCTTTAAGTTTCAACCTATCTGTGTCTTTGAATTTAAGGTGAGTCTCTTATAAATAGTGTATTATTGGGTTGTGCTTATTTATCCATTCTGCCAGTCTTTACCTTTTAACTGGAGAGTTTAATCCATTTACAATTAAGGTAACTAAGAAAGTAAATGCAGGACTTTCTTCTTCCATTTGCTATTTTGTCTTTCTAAGTCTCACACTTTTTAGATCCTTATATCTTCTGTTATTGTTTACTTTCATATTTATTTGATTATTTTGTATTGTCCATTTTGAGTCCCTTTTCCTTTCTTTCTGAATGTATTTTTCATATATTTTCATTGTGGTAAAAATGGGGTTAATATTTAACATCCTAAAGCTATAATAATCATGTTTGGTTTGATACCAACTAACTTTGATAGCATACATATGCACTTTTCTTATTTCCCTTTGCCCCCCTCACATTTTTGTTGTGCTTGTTACAAATTATATATTTATACTTTGTATGTACCAAACCATAGATTTATCATTACTTTTTATGCATTTACATTTTAGCACCTGTAAGAAGTAAGAAATGGAGTAACATAACAAAAATACAATAGTACTGACATTTATAATTACCCATACTATTACCTTTATCACAGGTTTTTATTTCTTTATGCCATTTTGATGCACTGCGTAGTATCCTTTCCTTTCACTCTGAAGAATTTAACATTGCTTGTAGGGCAGCTCTAGTGGTGATGAACTCCTTCACCTTTTGTTTATCTGGAATTTTCTCTCTCATTTTTGAAATAAATTCTTGCTAGATATAAAATTCTTGGTTGGCAAGTGCTTTCTTTCAGCACTTAAAATATTTTGTAACACTGTTTTCTGATGAGAAATTGTCACAACCTTATTGAGATTCCTTTTTACATAGCTCATTGTTTTTCTCTTGCAGCTTTCAGAACTCTCTCTTTGTCCTTGGCTTTGGACAGTTTGAGTACAATGTATCTGGGCATGGTTCTCTTTGAGTTTATCCTCTTTGGGATTTTTTGGGCTCCTTGAATATGCATATTCATGTATTTCATTAAATTTGGGAAGTTTTTATTATTATTTCTTTGAATATTCTTTCTTCCCCTTTCTTTCTTCTCCTTCTGGGACTTCCATAATGTGTATATTGGTACCCTTGATGGTATCCCACATTTCTCTTAGGACCTGTATGCTTTAAACATTTTTTTTTCTTCCTGCTTCTCAGTCTGAATTATTTCAATTGTCTTGTCTTTGAGATCATTGATTCTTTCTTCTGCCATACTCCAGACTGCCATTGAAGCCCTCTAGGAAAATTTTCATATCCCTTACTGTGGTCTTTAATTCTAGCATTTCTCTTTGGTTCCCACTGAGAATCTCAAAGAGATTCCCATATTGTGATTCATTGTTTTCCTCATATCCTTTAATTCTATCTCCATGTTTTCCTGTATGTCCTTGACTATAGTTAGGATCATTTTTAAAAATCTTTGTCTGGGGAAGCGGATGTGGCTCAATCGATAGGGCTCCCGTTTACCATATGGGAGGCCCCGGGTTCGCTTCCCGGGGCCTCCTGGTGAAGGCAAGTCAGCACGCACGGCTTGGTGAGCTGATGCAGCAGGACGACCCAACAAAGGGAAACAAGCAGACACAGAAAAACACACAGCAAATGGACACAGCGAGCACAAGCAGCAGGGGGGGATAAATAAATAAATAAATAAATAAATAAATAAAATCTTTAAAAAAAAAGAAAATCTTTGTCTGGTGTGTACAATGACTGGTCCTCTTTGTTGATGGTTTCTGGATTTTTATCTTGTTCCTTTGGATGGGACTTTATTTCCTGTTTCTTTGTATTGTAATCTTTTTTTATACCATACATTTTAATATTTTAAAGTGTAAACTCTGTGATTTCACCCCTGCTCTATCTGTTCCTTAAGTTTGGATCTAGTCAGTGATATGACAGAGTTTTTCTTGAGTACCAAAAGTTAACCAAAACAAACAAACCAAAGCAAAAATCACTTTCACAGTCTTTGCAAATTGGCTCTACTTTGCCTTGTGATTTCCTTCAGAGCTTAGCCCTTCTATCAAGAAGATCAGCTTGAGGTGAATGCAAGGTGCAAGGTTTTCTCTGTCTTATCTGAGCCTACTTGGAGCCATGGAGTCTGCTTCCTTTCCTGGGCTTGTATTTGCTTGAGGTCTTTGGAGTTCATGGGCTTATAGGAGCTCATGCATTATAGGAGTTCAAATGCCCTCTCTTCTCCTCTTGAAATAGGCTTTTATCCTCTCCTGAATGCTCGATTGTGTGACAAGGCAGGTACTCCTTTGCTCCAGGCTGCTTCAACTTTATTGTTTCTTACACTACTTTAGCTTTCTGCAAGCTGTTTCTCTGCCTTCTGGATAAATTCTTGGAGGGTGAGCTGGAGACAGGTTCCCTAGTTTAGTCTTTCAGACTTCCACCCAATACATTTGTACTGACATACAGTTACCCCTCATATATGTATAATGGTTACTCTGCTCCCTCTGGAAGAGGGCCAAGGACACAATGGGAGGGCAGGCTGGCTCCACACTGCATTGGGGAAGGGCTGGAAGAGAGACCAGAAAAGGTGCTTGTGCTTGGTTTGGCCATCACTCAGTTACTGCAGCCCTTTAATTTTTCTGTAGTTTTGAAGAAGATACTGTCTTTAGGATTTCTCTGCTGCTTTTGCCTGAGGGGTGTTGGAACATTGGCCACCTTCAGAGTCAGCCCCAAAAATCTGAAGTAGCTGATCAAAAGCAGTGATCAGAATCTGACCACACCTTCCTCCCTCCTCCCAGAGTTTGCAGGACTGGGTCTTTATATCCCACCCTGGCACCAGCAAGCTGAACCAGGAACCCAGGCTACAATCCCCACTGCTGCCTGCCATGAGGCTTGGGGAAGGGGGATGGTTGTCACAATTTACCAGCCTTTGTTCAGCTCTTCCTAGATGCTACACAGTGTTCTACTAGATTCCAGAGTTTCAAAATAGTTGATTCAGACAGTTCCTGCCACTGCAATAGCTGTTTTGGTGGAAGGACTGATTCCCTAGAGCTTCCTAGTCTGCCATCTCACCCAAACCCTTATCTATTCTCTGATAACTCCTGTCATAGCAGCTTCTGCTTTTATATTTATATTTAAATTATATTATGATTTTATTTTTTAATGGATATAATAGTCTCTCAAATTTCCAATGATACCAATGAAATTTTTAAAAATTCTCTTCTGTACTGTGAATTTTCTTTGGTTCTTCTGGGGTCACTTGTCCTGTTTGTTTACTCTGGTTCTCTTTTTCTATTGTACATCCATGTGGAATACATCAATACTGTCTAGATTTGGCTTCTGAAGCTCTGTTTGGGTCCTTTGTATTCACTTCCCACTAATGGTTCAAAAAGTCTTCAGTCCAACTCAGCCATGGTTTGATATGAAGGAGGTAAGTGAGGGAAATGGAGGACTCAATGATTATACCTGTGTCTTCAATGATTTTCTTTACAATGTATGTATCAGAATAGCCTACTGGACATTTCTACTTGGGTGGAGGGATCTTAAACATAATATGCTCAGACTGAGTTAGTCATTACCCCAAATATCACAGTGCCCTTCTTTTCCTCTGCCTTCTCCCATTTATATCATCTCAGTGAATGGTCTGACCATCCACTCAATTACCCCAGCCAGAAACCTCAGTGTCATTCTTAATAATAACTTTCTCTCTAATCCTATTAATCTAATCAATTATCCAATTCTGTTCATTCAGCTTCCAGAAGAACTCTCATCTCTGTCCTTCTTTTTATCTTTATTTAATCTTCATTACCACTGTTTTAGTCAGCCAAAGGGGTGCTGATGCAAAATAGCAGAAATTTGTTGGCTTTTTTCTAAAGATTAATTTAATTAATTTATTTCTCCCCAACCCCACATTGTTTGCACTTGCTGTGTCATCTGTTCATCTTCCTTGTTCTTTTAGAACTGAATCCAGGACCTCCGATGTGGTAGGGAGAAACCTAATCCCTTGAGCCACATTCGTTTACTGCTTTGTTGTGTCTCATTGTGTTTTTCTTCTTGTGTCTCTTGTTGTGTCATCTTGTTGCATCAGCTTGTCATGCCTGCCCATCACGCCAGCTTGCTGTCTTCTTTAGGAGGCACTGGGAACTAAATCAGTCACCTCCCATATGGTAGGCAGGAGCTCAATTGGCTTGAGCCACATCTGCTTCCCATGTTGGCTTTTATAAAGGGCATTTATTTGGGGTAGAAGCCTACAGTTACTAGGCCATAAAATGTAAGTTACTTCCCTCACCAAAGTCTGTTGCCATGTATTGGAGCAAGATGGCTGCCTATATCTGCAGGGGTTCAGCCTACCGTCTCCCTCTTAAGGCTCCATGAAAGCAGCTTCTTCTGATCTCAGCTGTAGGCTGGTATAAGTCTCGTCTCTCTCCCTGGGGCTCATTTCTCTTCTGGGCTCAGCTGCTCAGTTCTCTTCACAAAGATAGCTATAGACTATCAGGCTCATCTATCTTCCTGGGGCCTCTGCCATCTAATGAACTGTCCCTCTTCCTCTGTGTTCTTCTCTGTGTATTTACTTCCTGGGGCTCCAGCATCAAAACTAAAACTCTATCCTCTGCTGTGTCATTTTCTCCATGTCCTACTGATGTGGCCAAATCAAAGCCCTAATTTTAATTTAATCAAGTAAAATGAAACCTCTGAACTTAATACAATCAAAGGGAACCACAACCAGAGGAACAGACCAGTTTACAAACATAATCTAGTATCTATTTTTGGAATTCGTAAGCAATGCCAAACTGCTACAACCACCACGCATGCCCTGACCACTATAATCAATACTTGAATTATTGTAATGTCTCTTTACCTGATTTTTCTGTTTCTGGTTTTTATAACTCATTCCTTTCTCCATTTGGTAGTCAGAGTGACATTCCAAAATCAAAATCTGATTATATCACTACAAACTAATCACAGCCCATTTAAATGGGTGCCCACTGATCTGTGGGTAAAGCCTAAGGTACTTAGTCTGGTTTGTAAAATATATGATCTGTCCCCTGGTGACCTATACATCTGATATCTGGCCGTGGTCCACCTCACCTTCTAGAACTTAGTCATATTGAGCCTTTTGAAGGACCCAGAATGTGCCTGGTCCTCTCTTACTTTTTAAAAAATTTATTGAAGTATATCCACTCATACATAAACATACATAAACAATAAATGTATGGTAATAGTTGTGAACTTAAAAACCAAACATACATAACATCATAAAGGGTTCTCATACCTCACTCTACCACCAATACTTTGCATTGTTGTGAAACATTTTTAACTAATGTTTAAAGAACATCCTCAAAATATTACTACTAACCAAAGTATCTTATATTTGGTGTATTTCTCTCCCACCCATCCTATTATTATTATTATTTTATATCATTTATACATGAACATGCATAAACAGTAAGTGTATAGTAAAAGATGTGAACTTACTAAGCAAACATGCATAAAATCATACAGGAGTCCCATACATCAACCCACCACCAACACCTTGCATTGTTGTGAGACATTTGTTACAAATTATGAAAGAATATTGTCAAAAATCTTACTACTAACTATAGTCCTTATCTTACATTTGGTGTATTTTCCCCTAACCTACCCTATTATTATTTTTAAAATATATTTATATGACAGAAGTTGTAAACTTACAAAACAATCATGCACATGTGCAGAATTCCCATACAACACCCCTTCACCTACACACCACATCATGGTGGAACATTTGTTACAGATTATAAGACAATATCGTCAGACTATTATCACCAATCATGGTCCATAGTGTACATCTGGCACACTTTTTTCGTACTCCCCTGTTATCAACGCAGTACATCTTTGGCATAAATGCATGAATATTACATTATTACTGTTAACCACAGTCCACAGGTCACTCTAATTATATTTTTCCCATACTTCTCCACATTCCCACCACCCTGCAATACTGATGTACATTTGCTCTAGCTCTCAAAGGACACTCTTGAATCTGTACCATCAACCATAATTCTCATCCATCTCTGGGTTTACTGTGTTATTCAGTCCCTAGATTATCCCCTAGCTTTCTGCCAATTGGCATTTACATCCCTAGACTACCTTTTTCAGCCACATTCCCATTTATAAACCAGCTGTCACTCACTATAATGTGTTACCATCAATTCTATACATTTACACACTTTTACAGTAAAAGTCATTAAAACTTCTACATACATTAAACATCAGTAGTCCATTCTCAGTCCCCCTCTTATCTCCTTTAAGAATCCACCACCTACCACCAGGTCTTGAAGATATTTTCCTACATTTTCTTCTAGAAGCTTTATGGTTCTTGTTTTTATATTTAGGTTTTTGATCCATTTTGAGTTAATTTTTGTATAAGGTGTGAGACAGGGTCCCCCTTTCCTTCTTTTGCTTTGGATATCCAGTTTTCTCAGCACCATTTGTTTTATGGACTATTCTGCCTGAGCTGGGTGAGTTTGACAGGCTAGTCAAAAATCACTTGACCATAAATGTGACTATCTGTTTCTGAATCATCAATTCTGTTCCATTTGTCTATGTGTCTGTCTTTATACCAGTACCATCCTGTTTTTACCACTGCACCTAGGTAATATGATTTAAAGTCTGGAAGTGAGAGTCCTCCAACTTCACTTTTCCTTTTTGAGATGTTTCTAGCTATTCAGGACCCCTTACCCTTCCAAATAAATTTGATAATCATGTTTTCCTTTTATTTAAAAAATGTTGGTGGAATTTTTATCAGTATTGCATTGAATCTATATATCAATTTAAGTAGAATTGACATCTTTTTGTTTTTGTTTTAGAATTGACATCTTAATGATATTTAGTCTTCCAATCTGTGAGCATGGAATGTTCTTTCAATTATTTAGGTCTTGTTTTTATTTCTTTTAACAGTGAGTTGTAGTTTTCTGAATACAAGTGCTTTACATCGTTGGTTAAGTTATTCCTAAATATTTGGGTTTTATCTGTCATATTTTATTTTTACCACTCTTTCAACACTTTCAGTTACTTTTACTGATATGATCTTCATTTCTAGACTCTCTTCCAAGCCTCTCTCTCCTGTCTTTTCTTTTCAGGCCGTAGCACACCCTTTAGTATTTCCTGTTAAGCCGGCCTCTTGGTTACAAACTCTCTCAGTTTCTGTTTATCTGTGAACATTCTAAATTTGCTCTCATTTTTGAAAGACAGTCTTGTCAGATATAAGATTCTTGGCTGGAAGTTTTTCTCTTGCATTTTCTTAAATATATCATACCACTGTCTTCTGGCCTCCATGGTTTCTGATGAGAAATGGGCACTTAATCTTATTGGGTATCACTTATATGTTACGCATTGCTTTTCTCTTGCTGCTCTCAGAATTCTCTAGTTTGTCTTTGGCATTTGACATTCTGATTAGTATGTGTCTTGGAATTGGTCTATTCGGATTTTTTCAGATAGGAGTATGTTGTGCTTCTTGGACATGGATATCTATGTCCTTCAATAGGGTTGGGAAATTTTCTACCATTATTTCTTCAAATATTCCTTCTGCCCCTTTTCCCTTCTCTTCTCCTTCTGGGACACCCATGGCATGTATGTTTGCATGTCTCTTGCTGTCGTTTAGTTCCCTGAGACCTTGTTCAAGTTTTTCCAATCTTTTCTTCATCTGTTCTTTTGTATGTTCACTTTCAGAGGCCATTTCTTCAAGCTCACCAATCCTTTCTTCTGCCTCCTTAAATCTGCTGTTATATGATTCCAGTGTATTTTTAATTTCATTTACTGCACCTTTCATTCCCATAAGATCTGCTATTTTTCTATGTATGCTTTCAAATTCTTCTTTGTGCTCATCCAATGTCTATTTAATATCCTTAATCTCTTTAGCCATCTCATTGAATTTATTAAGGAGATTTGTTTGAACATCTATGATTAGTTGTCTCAACTCCTGTATGTCATCTGGAGGCTTATCTTGTTCATTTAACTGGGCCATATCGTCCTGTTTCTTGGTGTGGATTGAAATTTTTTGTTGGTGTCTTGGCATCTGCTTTACTAGATGTATCTATTCTGGGTGCAATTTATCTCTTTAGTTTAGGGCTTTCTTGCCCTTTCTCCCTTGCTGGTTGTGTCATAGGAGCCAAGGATGTAGTTGATGCTGTAAGCTGTGGAGGCTCAAGCTGCCCACACTGCCCCAGGGACAGATGAAGCTTCTCCCAACTTTCTCCTTTGCCAGGGGTAGGGACAGAGCCAGAGCCATATATAATAATTTAAGTCAAGCAGACCTAGATTGTAATTTCCCAGAGAGACTGATTAAGCTTCAAGCCTCTTTCTCCCCTGCCTGGAGTGGGGATGGAGCTGCAGGTGTGGGCAGCAATCTATGCCCTCTGGGTCCAAGATGACTGTAGTTGCACCAGTAGGCTTCTGACTCTGTCCAGTCAAATGTACCTGCAGTTACGGGGAGAGGCTGGTGCAGGGCCAGCTAGCTTTTTCCCTGCCAGAGATGGGGCTGAAGCCTAGGCTAGGGCTGCAGTCCAATCTGGGTAAAAGAAGCTGGTCCCTATGGTCACTGTGATTTTCAGTCAGCCAGGCTTCCCCTCATGCTGGGGGTGGAGTTAAAGTGGTGGCTACCAGCTTCTTTCCCACTTGGACAGGTTCAAACTTTAGCTGTTCTTAGTGTTATACTTTAGCCAGCTGAATTTACTAACCATTAGCTGAATTCGGTGGCCAACCATCTCCTCCTCCCATTTTGGGGAAATGAAGCTTCCAATTCCAGCCACAGAATAGCTCCTGAG
The DNA here is from genome assembly GCA_029593785.1 of Cabassous unicinctus. NCBI lineage: Eukaryota > Metazoa > Chordata > Mammalia > Cingulata > Chlamyphoridae > Cabassous > Cabassous unicinctus. Next base: position 15,330 of record JAQZBX010024734.1, read on the forward strand.
GTGGCTTGCTCTGCCAGAAAAGGATGATCACCGGCTTCTGCGGTGTGACCTTTATTTTCACGGAAAGTCTGGTGCAAGTTCCCCCAGCTTCCTCCCTGCTGGAGATGGGGTTGGGGCTTAGGCTAGAGCTGCAATCTTATCTGGATGGAAAGAAGCCCATCCCTACCAGCACTGGGATTTTCAGTCCACCCCACGTCCCCCTGTGCCGGGGGTGGAGTTAAAATGGCAGCTACTGGCCTCCTTCTGTCTTGGACAGGTTCAAACTTTAGCTGTTCTTAGGATTATACTTTAGCACACTGAATTTACTAATCAGGAGCTGAAGTTTGTGCCCAACTATCTCTTCCTCCCCCGTTTTTGGGAAATGGAGCTTCCAATTCCAGCCATGGAATAGATCCCAAGGCAGCTTGTGCTGTCAGTGGAGGATGGGCACTGGCTTCCGCAGCGAGGAGCGCTATTCATGAATCTTCTCTGCAGATGGGCATTCTTCTCCTTCCATTCTTTCAAGGATGTTGCTGGATGCTCTTCTGGTTTCCTGGAGCCTCCAAACAGGTGCTTTAGATTGCTCTGGGTGATTATTAACTTCTCTGTAGTACGAGCTGACTCTAGGAGCTCCTTACTCTGCCCCCACCTTGCTGGTTGTCCCCTCTCTTACTTTTGATACTATCCTTTAAGAGTTGTCCAGTTGAAGAGGAGCTCATGAAGCAGCTGAAAATAAGCTAATGCTATAAGAAGAAGATGAAGAGAGAGTTTCAAAGTAGGATAGGGAAATCATCAGTATCAAATGCAACAGAGAGGGCAAGTAAGATAAGGATGAAAAAATGCCTGTTGGTTTTAACAAAAAGGAACCCATTATGTAAATGAGAAAAAATATCTTTACTTGTTAAATTGGAACCTCTGATGGGGAACTTTTATTTTTAAAATTAATTCTTAGAATCTGTCTTAATGTGAAAAAGGTAATTACTAAATGGTATTCACTGGCTATAGCATTTAAAAGATGGCCATTTTGTGAAGTTATTGAAAGCAATTTCAGGGAAGGAATGGTGATGTTTTTTTGCTACAGGTTTAGGGGATAATGAGGCTTTTGCTACCGGTTTAGGGGGTAATGGAGAGGCCATATAGCAAAAAAATAGGAAACATCTTTCAATTCTACTGCTATTCTTGGAAATTTCTCTGCAATTTCTGCAGAATCTTCCTCTCTGTGTAACCTGGCCATCTGCCATGTTGTGGAGTTCTCTTCTTCATAGACACTTCTTCCGGTTTCCTCTTTCAGAATCTCAATCCTTTTTATCAAACACTTGTGGATAACTCCAAATTCTCTATTACTTCATTATACAGAGTAATTCAAGTCTTTTTTTTCTAAATGTGTCCCATCTGGATAGTGGGTCCCATATTTCAGATGCTAACAAGTTGGTTAAAGTAGTTTCCTAAATAAATAAGTAGTTATCTCTCTTAGAGGAATAATTTAGTCTTTTTCAGTCAACTGACTCAAATGACAGCACAATTTATAAAGGCATTTAAAATTTATATATATTTCTTATTTTCTGAGTTTGTCTCATTTTGTTATCTGAATATTTGAGGCTCTGGGTAAGTAGAGAGGAAATAAAAGGATTTAATGATGCACTGTAAGCTGTGTGTCTATTTGTACACTGCCTGACTTGCCCTCTGACCATTCCTCTGACAATAAGAATTTATTTCCATTATAGTCAGTACTAAAGATAAGTTGGAATCACAGATGCTTTGGTATCCACATATCTAAGTAATAGTAATTATTTTGCTTCTAGCTCTCTCTAATGCTATTGGTTTTGAGAGCTGAGCTAACAGCATTTCTATTTTATTCCACAGTAAATATCAGTTTCACTAAATCATTAGGGTTGGATCCTACAGTTACAAGAGTACTGATTTTTATGTAAACCAGCAGAAAATGCTAACAGATCACATAAAGCGTTTGATAGTTTATTGGGGCCTTACTGATGGCCACTTTTAGTTAGGCAGCATAAAGATTAGAGATATTGGGTAGGGAGGGGTCAGAAGAGCAACTAGAGAGGGAAGGTGTTATATTAAGATACATCCTTTTATATTCTTCCAAATTAAAATAAGAAGTTACGTTATATTCACTATTCTAAGGAATGACAGAAATATAGGATAGCTTAAATGACTAGTTGGGGACTTCTGTTCCTAGATTATATGATTTAGTAGCTATGCATTGGGTTTTATTTTGCACAATGAACTTTGGAAAGTAAACCAATAAAAAGAAAGCATAGAATAACTTACACTTTTGGCTACAGTTTCTATTTCATTATGCCTAGTAACTTTAAAAATAGAGAAGCACAAGTGTTAAAATAAAGAAATTAATATATATGGGGTACCCTGACATAGTCCTACTATTTTGGAAAATTAAGTTCAGAGTTTCTACTGTGGGAATTCAATAAAACTTTTGGCCTTCAATATAAGATAGGCCATAAATCAATGAAGTTTAAATAGTTCTGCTCTCTTGAACACCTGCTTATCTGTCTTGAGAAAATTCAGCAGTGTTTTAACCATCATTTTATGACATTAAAAAGTAATGCTCATATTACAGTACTTGGAAAAGCTATTAAAGTTAAGGGTCTGTCAGCCATTCCATTATAAACCCTGATTTCCAGGAGTTTAATATAATCCAGAGATCACATGTAATAAACCCTAATGCAGGAATCTGAAGCTTGGATCATTATTTTCTCTATTTAAAGATCAATTGCCCCACAAAGACTGTCTCTAGCCATGGCAAATACCTTCTGGATAAGTTATAATTTAAAAATTTACAAAATGCTATTTTTTTCCTTCCTGAGCAATTTTGCCTCTAATTTAAGATGTGTCCTCAGAAAGGAAGACTGCATGTAAAATAGCTTTTTAAATGAAGTTGATCTATGTATTTGCAAAGGAGACTTTTTAAAACAGAATTTCTTGTTTCTTTCCATAAAGGAGAACTTTTATATCCATAAGAAGATATATTAGTTTCCTGTTGCTTCTGTAAGAAATTACCACAGGCTTAGTGACTTAAAACACCTTAAATTTAGTATCTTAAAGTTATAGCAGTCAGAGGCCTGTAATCAGTTTCACTCGGGTAAAGTTAAGACGTCAGCAGGATTGGTCCCTTCTGGGGCCTTTGAGGTGAAAATCTGTTTCCTTCCTTTCTCAACTTCTAGTACCTACCTCTGTTCCTTGGCTTATTATGCTCCTTCCTCCATCTTCAAAGGGCATGACTTTTATCTCTGCTTCTGTCAGAGAGTAATGGAGTAGTGAGTGCTTCTTAGGTAGATAGTGATGGTCAGATAGAATGTGGTCCTGAGTGGTTATGCTTGGATAGGATGAAAGGAAAACTCCAGAAGTTTGTGTTTTGTTGTCTTTCAAGATCTTTGTATATATTTCAAAAAGTTGGACAGGACTTTAATTTTCTGCAGTCATATGCATTAATAGCAAGGAAAGCTCTCAGAGTGAATTTATATGTACTGTATATTTTAAAATTTCAGTTTAGATTGAGATGAATTTCAATGTAAATCTCAGTTTCAGATACCTGACTTGCAAATACCTGTACATAAAAATGACTGGCCTAGGCCAGCCCAGCAGTGGAGAGGAAGAAGTACGTTTTACTCACTGATGATGTTTGCTGTTGGGGCAGGCTAAGATGTGGTGGTCAGGAGCCTCAGTGGTTGGCGCCACAGTAATCTTCCAAAAGCCAGACATTTCCTTTTTGATGAGCCTGGATGTCTAGTAGTTACTAGATTTATGGTGAGAGGAGGGGCATGGAGGCTAGATTCCTTGAATTGCTTTATCGTTTTCTCCTTTACAATAGAAAATACAATAGAATGTATTTTCCAAATAAATCATGTTGTAAATAGGATTAAAAAAAGAAGCTAGGATTCCAGACTAGCTTGCCAACATTCATTTGTTAATCCCTGATGTAAGCAAAATATTTTTACAGGAATAAAGTGTCACAAGTGTAAGAATAAGGGGAGAAGTGAGCAGTGGTAATAGGCAGGTGGGTCAATTAAAAAAAGAAGTATATATTAAATTAATTTCTGTTTCCTACTGAATTAATTTTTTGAGCTGCTAAAGAACCAACAACTATGTATACCATTGCTTCTCTGAGTAAAGCATTTTCTAAGTAATGAAAAGCCAATTAAAGAACCAACTTTTGGAGGGCTATCTGGTTGAAATTAGCAGATATCATTATGTCCCTCGGCCAGAGGTCCCTAAGACTACCCTCAGGCATGATGATCTGCTAGAAGGACTCACAGAACTTGGAAAATCTCTTATACCAGCAGTTACAGTTTATTACAACAAAAGGATGTAGACGAAGATGAGCAAAGGGAAAAGGCTCATGGGCAAAGTGGGGGAGAAACCAGGTCCATGCTTCCAGGTGTCTCCTCCCTTGGGGATGCACTTAATTCTTCCAAGAATGATGTGTGACAACACATGTGAAGTGTTACCAACCAGGGAAGCTCACTGGGGCCTTGGTATTCGGGATTTTATTGTGAGTCAGTCATGTAAGCATAGAGAACCTGCGTGGTCCAAGGCCTCACACATACAAAAACATTCTTATCAGGAAGAATATTCCAAGGGCTCTGAGGTTATCTCCCAGGAGCTGGTCAAAGGCCAGTCCTCCTGAAGACAGGCCTTTCTTTGGAATATACAGGGCTTGAGAGACCAAGGCTTACTGAGTTAACCCTTTACTCCAGTGTACCCTTTTATGTTGCACAATCCAACCAGGGCAGCAAAAACAATGATATATATAGAAAAAAGTCTTTTGCTAACACTTCAAATAGAGATGGCAGGAAGAAAAAGGGTATAAGTATTAGGTTGGTGCAAAAGTAATTCGGTTTTGCATTACTGAAATTTGCTGTTTGATATTGGAATACATTCTTAAATAAATGTGGTTATGTCATACATAATTTTAATGTGCATTTCTCGTTTTCTATTTTTTTGCTAATGACTTATTACTTGTTTATTTTATATTTATTTTTGACTATCGAAATGATGTTAGACAAAAAGCAAATTCTAGTAATTTTCTTATTTGAGTTTAAAATGGGTCATAAAGCAGCAGAGACAACTGTAAAATAAACAACGCATTTGGCCCAATTATTGCTAACAAATGTACAGTGCATTTGTTGTGGTTCCAGAAGTTTTGCAAAGGAGACAAGAGCCTTGAAGGTGAGAAGCATAGTGGCCGGCTACCAGAAGTTGACAACAACTAATTGAGAACAGTCATCAAAGCTGATCCTCTTACAACTACATGAGAAGTTGCTGAAGACCTCAACATCGATCATTCTATGATCATTCATCATTTGAAGCAAATTGGAAAGGTGAAAAAGCTTGATAAGTGGGTTCCTCATGAGCTGGCTGAAATAAAAAAAAATTGTCATTTTGAAGCGTCGTCTTCTTTTATTCTATGCAACAACAACGAACCATTTCTTGATCGGATTGTGATGTGTGACTAAAAGTGGATTTTATATGACAACCGGCGATGATCAACTCAGTGATTGGACTGAGAAGAAGCTCCAAAGCACTTCCCAAAGCCAAACTTGCACCAAAAAAGGTTGTGGTCACTGTTTGGTGGTCTGCTGCAGGTCTGATCCACTACAGCATTATGAATCCTGGAGAAACCATTACATCTGAGAAGTATGCTCAGCAAATTGATGAGATGCACCGAAAATTGCAACACCTGCAGCCGGCATTGGTCAACAGAAAGGGCCCAATTCTCTTGCACAACAATGCCCGACTGCATGTTATACAAACAATGCTTCAAAAATTGAACAATTGGGCTACGAAGTTTTGCCTCATCCACCATATTCACCTGACCTCTCACCAACTGACTACCACCTTTCAAGCATCTCAACAATGTTTTTGCAGGGAAAACACTTCCACAACTAGCAGGATGCAGAAAATGCTTTCCAAGAGTTCATCGAATCCTGAAGCATGGATTTTTACACTACAGAAATAAACAAACTTATTTCTCGTTGGCAAAAATATGTTGATTGTAATGGTTCCTATTTTAATTAATAAAGATGTGTTTGAGTCTAGTTATAATGATTTGAAATTCACGGTCTGAAACCGCAATTCCTTTTGCACCAACCTAATAAATCTGTAGTTATATTTTTCCAAATACTGAAACAGAATGATCTCTGGTGTGTTTGATGTTAAGAGTTGAGAGAGGGAAGCAGATGTGGCTGAAGTGATTGAGCTCCTGCCTACCACATGGGAGGTCCTGGATTCAGTTCCCCGTGCCTCCTAAAGAAGACGAGCTGATGTGACAGGCTGGCACAGCAAGCTGATGCAACAACATGACACAACAACAGTCACAAGGAGGAAAACCATAATGAGAGACACAACAAAGCAGGCAGTAGAGGGACTCAAGCAATTAAGTGCCTCCTTCCCACATGGGAGGTCCCGGGTTCAGTTCAATGGTTCCTCCTAAAAGGATGATGAACACACAATGAACAGATAAAGCAAAAATGCCAACAACAACAACAACAACAATGAGGGGGTGGGGAGAAATAAATAAGTAAAATAAATCTTTAAAAAAAAGAGTTGAGAGAGATGATTCAATTACAGAATGAGCACAGGTAGTGATTGGAATGTTTTTCATTTCTATATTTTACATGCTCAAAGAGGATAAGCATGCTATGAAACATCCCCAAACAACCCCTAAACAAAAGACACCTTCACTGAATTTTGCTACATTTTAGGCCAGTGGTTCTCAACCTTGACTGCATGTTAGAATCACCTGAGGGGATTCTTCAGTTGTTGAGGATATGACTTGAAAACTGGTATTCTAAAAGTTTCTCAGGTGATTTTTAATGTGAAAATACTGAAGACCATCCAAATGATCAGAAGAGAAGAGAACTAGGGAAACACTGATCTAGTGATCCTCAACCCTGGGTGCATTGTAGGATTACCTGGAAAGGTGGGGTGCCTTATAAAAACAGATTCCCCAGCTCTCCTCCCAGACATCCTTATTCAGTTGGTCTGGGGTGAATCCTTGGGCTCTTGTTAATTCTAATGTGCAGTCGGGGTGGAGAACAACTGATGTATACAATTCATTTGCCTGTGATTTCTCTCTTTGCTTGAACACAATACCATCCAATTACATATGTTGCAATCTTTAGGAGTCTAAGGGAAAAAACTGTGCAGGCATTATGTAAACATGATCTCTGAGTAGGTGATATTTGATCTGAGATATGAAAGGTAAGAAGAGGCCAGTTATGGGAAAACCTAGAGAAGAGTACACCATGAAGGAATGGCAGGTGCAGAGGATGTGAAAAAGATCACTGTGTTTGATGCATAGGAAGATGGACAGTGTAATTGAAGTGTGGTGAGTGAGGTTAAGAAGTGGCACAATCTGAAGTTGGAAGGGAAATTAGGATCTATGTCATGTGGGGCCCTGTAGGCCATTTTAAAGAGTTCAAAATATGTTCTATGGTTAGTGGGAAACCATTGAAAGTCTTTAAGAATTGGAGTGACATGATTTGTATTTTTAAAAGACCTTTTTGTCTGTAATGTGGGTAGTAGATAGTGTAGAGGACAAGAGTGAAAGCAGGAAGACAGGTTACAGAATCTTTTTTTTTTTAAACAAACGATATGAATTTATTTATTTATGTTTTTTTTTTTTTTTAAAGGTACTTAGATTACATAAATGTTACATAAAAAATGAGGGGATTCCCATATGTCCCACTCCCTACCCCTTTCACACTTTCCCACATTAACAACATCCTTCATTAGTGTGGTATATTTGTTACAATTGATGAACACATATTGGAGCATTGCCATTAAGTGTGGATTATAGTTTACATTATAGTTTAAACTCTGTCCCGTACAATTTTGTAAGTGATGACAAGATATATAATGTCCTGTATCTGTCATTGCAACGTCATTCAGGACAATTCCAATGTCCCAAAAATGCTCCCATATTACACCTATTTTTCTCTCCTTCCCCTCATAACCTTAGGAGGCCACTACCTCCACATCAATGATAAAAGTTCTTCCATTGCTAGAAGAACAATAAGTTAATAGTAGAATAACTGTAAGCCTACTCTAGTCCGTCGTTCATTCCCCAATCCTGAGGATTCTGGGATGATGATGCCCACTCCACCTCTAATTGAGAGGAAGCTTAGATCCCATGGGGCAGGTGGATGGGATTATGTTGCTTGCAGTTGTAGACTTTCTCTGTTCCTTGGGATGGTTGTTGTCTATTATCATTTCCTTGTGAGTACATTCCCTGGGTGAGTCCAATGAACTGGAAAGTAGGTGTTGCAACTGTTGAGATTCAGGGACCAACTGGCACATGGAAAGCCCAAAGATTTAAGTCTCTTGGACATAAACCTATCAACTCTAGTACTAATTATAGGTTCAAATAGAAGGGACAGAAGAGCCATGTGTAGGGAAACCACGACTGAGTCCAACTCTGTCACATTGGGAAGCATAAATTCCAAAGTAGGGCCCACTGGCAGGGTGCCGAACTCCTGAGCTGTCAGCCCTGCCTATAGTCTCCAGAGCCCTCAGTAGCCCCACTATTTGAAGCAACATTTACTGTGGCAGTCAATGGCATCCTGCTGAGATGTGCATAAGTGTAACCTCTGGGATGACCTCCCCACTCACTTTGAAATCTCTTAGCCATATAAACTCATTTGCCTTTACCCTTTCCCTCTTTTTTGTCAAGGTATTTTTCCTGTTGCATTGCTAGTTGGCACTTGATAGTAATCCCTTGGTGCCAGGGAGGCTCACCTCTGGGAGTCATGTCCCATGCTGCGGGGGAGGTAATGCATTCATATGCTGATTAGGCTTAGAAAGCGGCCACATTTAAGCAACAAGGAGGCTCTCAGGAGATAACTCTTAGGCACCCTATAATACTAGGCTAAGTTTCAATTTCAAAAGAAAAGGTTCATAAGTACAGTCATCAATATTAAGGGCCTATCAGTGATCCATCCTCCTTCACTAGTCATTGTCCCTGTACTCAGGGGATTCTTGCTGTCCCATTAGAGAATGTGGCAGAACTCCCCAGGATGGGAATTGGATGTTCTTTCGGTTAGTGTATGGACCTCCATCCACTGTGACAATGCCCCATGAATACTTGAACTCATTCCTATCCTTATAGATATGCCCAAGGTGAACCTCCTCCCATGCATCCCCTGTCACTGAAACCCTACACCATCGATCCACCCCTCCAATAGTTGTAACCCTTATGTGGTCCAAAACGTCTTCAAATATGAAGCCAACAAAATAACCAAATAAAATTAATAAGAAAATGAAATAATAATGATAGTTTTAAAAATGACAAATGAAACACAAAACATTGAAAAGAATTTGAAATAAGAAAAGAAATAATAAAAAAATAAAATTTAAAAAATTGGTTATATGTCTTCCATCACTGTAAGATCTGTTGTCTTGTATGTACAGTGACATTTTCTTCCATTTATTCCCCCAGTGTCTTATTTTTATCATTTTATCTTCAAAGAAGCTTTAGGTTACAGAAAAGTCATGTACAGAATACAGGAAATACCCATATACCCAACATCCCCCCCTCCTTTTCCCCTTTTCCCTATTAATAACATTTTACATGTGGATGGTACATTTATTACAATTGATGTACAAATATTGAGGCTTTGCTATTAACCATGGTCAATGATTTGCATTATGGTTTACATTTTAGAACATACACTTTTATAAATTTTGATGAAATTTAACATGGCCTGTATCCATCATTGCAAGATCATGTGGAACAATCCCAATGCCCCCAAAATGCCCCGTGCTCCCTCTATTCTATTCCTCTGTCCCCCTCTCCTCAGGACCCACAGCAACCACCAAGCTTCATTCCTTGAAGAGCAAGATTCATACTTACTTGCAACAACATTGAGAGCTTGACATACTGACCTATTCTCCCTGCCTATGCTCTCAAGAGGCTCCTGCCCCGCTATTTGAGAACATAGCAGGACTCCCTAGGATGGGAGTCCAACACCTTCCCATTCATTGTGTGGGTTTCTACCCACTGATATGACACTATGACAGGATGAACACTCACATACTCCCTAGAAGCCTGCCCCAGGTACACCCTGCCCCACATGCACCTCACATCCAACAGCATAAACAAGTAACCTTCCCCTGCCGTATTAGCCAAAAAATTCCCAAAGTTGTAGTTTCAGCCACATACCCACAAATCCCCAGAGTTCATGCACTCCCTCCCCCAACCCTCCCCCAGTTCCATGGACAGTGCAACCTCCCCCATTCCTACTCCCATCACAGGCCAGACCACCCAAACCAATAGCATCACTGTACCACTGTCATGCCCAACTACTGCACAACTATACCCTTCCACTTTATCATAGATTTTGCCCTTATGGGCATTGGCTCACAACCTTCTACTCCCTTTCTGTCTCCCGTAAACCTAGCTTCCAGACTGTAGTGCCTGTGAGTCTTCTCAATTTGCTTAATTCATATCAGTGAGTTCATGTAATATTTGTCCTTCAGTGCCTGGCTTGCTTCACTCAATATAAGGGCTTCAAGGTTCATCCATGTTATCCCATGTGTTAAGACTGCATTCCTTCTTGTAACTGAGTAATATGCCATTGTTTGTATATACCAGAGTTTGCTTATCCATTCATCTGTTGATGGACATTTAGTTTGTTTCCAACTTTCAGCAATAGTGAATAATGCTGCTATGAACATTGGTATGCATATATCTGTTTGTGTCCCTGCCTTCAATTCTTCAATCCCAGTAGTGGGATTGCTGGATCATATGGCAGTTCTACAGTTAGCTTCCTGAGGAACTGCCAGACTGTCCTCCACAATGGTTGCACCATTCTGCATTCCCGTGCAGTAAATAAGCATTACCATTCCTTCACATCCTCTCCAACATTTGTATTCCCCTGTTTTTTTAATAGCCACCAGTTTAATGGGTGCAAGATGATATCTCATTGTAGTTTTTTTATTTTCTGTGTGTGGTTTATATATTTTTTTAATTTTTTTATTTTAAAAGATGCTTAGATTACATAAATGTTACACAAAAATTACAGGGATTCCCATGTTCCCCTCCTCCCACATCTCCCACTATAGTTTTGATTTGCATTTCCCTAATAGCCAGTTGAGCATCTTTTCATGTGTTTTTTAGCCACTTGTATTTCTTCTTTGAAGGAGTGTCTATACAAATCACTTGCCCATTTTTTAAATGTATTGTTTGTCTTTTTATTTTCAAGGTGTAGGATTTCTTTAAATATGCTGGATATTAGGTCCTTATCAGATATATGGTTACCAAATATTTTCTTCCATTGAGTAGGATGCCTTTTCACTTTCTTGACAAACTCCTTTGAGGTGCAAAAGTTTTTAATTTTGAGGAGATACCATTTATCTTTTTTTTCTTTCATTGCTCATGCTTTGCATGAAAAGTTCATGAAACCATTTCCTACTACAAGATCATGTAGATGTTCCCTATATTATCTTCCAAGATTTCTATGGTCTTGGTTCTTATATTTAAATCTTTGATCCATCTTGAGTTAATTTTTGTGTAAGGTGTGAGATGGTGTTCCTCTCTCAATCTTTTGGAAATGGATATCCAGTTCTCCAAGCACCATTTGTTGAAGTGGCCATTCTCTCCCAGTTGAGTGGGCTTGGTGGCCTTGTTGAATATCAGTTGATTCTATATGCGAGGATCTATATCAGAATTCTCAGTTCAGTTCCTTTGGTCAGTATGTCTATCCTTGTGCCAATACCATGCATTTTTGACCACTGTAGCTTTGTAGTCTGTTATAAAGTCAGGTAGCGTGATTCCTACTATTTCATTTTTCTTTTTCAATATGTCTTTGGCTATTTGGGGCCCCTTGCCCTTCCAAATAAATTTCATGGTTAGCTTTTCCAATTCAGTAAAAAATTCTGTGGTAATTTTTATTGGGATTGTGGTAAATCTGTAAATCTGTTTGAGTATGACAGACGTCTTAATGATGCTTAGTCTTCCTATCTATGAACAGGGAATATTCTTCCATTTATTTATGTCTTCTTTGATTTCCTTTAACAGTGTTATGTAGTTTTCTGTGTATGAGTCCTTTACATCTTTAGTCAAATTTATTCCTAAGTATTTGATTCATTTAGTTGCTATTGTAAATGGGATTTTTTTTCTTGATTTCCCCCTCAGATTCCTCATTATTGCTGTACAGAAATGTTATTGATTTTTGCACATTAATCTTATAACCTGCCACTTTACTGAATTCTTTTATAAGCTCTAGAAGTTTTGTTGTATATTTCTCAGGGCTTTCGAGGTATAGGATCATGTCATCTGCAAATTATGAAATTTTCACTTCTTCCTTTCCAATTTGGATGCCTTTTGTATCTTTTTCTTGCCTCAGTGCTCGAACAAGTACTTCTAACACAATGTTAAATAGGAGCAGTGACAGTGAGCATCCTTATCTCATCCCAGATCTTAGAGGGAATGCTTTTAGGATTTATCCATTGAATATGATGTTAGCTGTGGGTTTTTCATATATACCCTTTATCATGTTGAGGAACTTTCCTTCTATTCCTATCTTTTGAAGTGTTTTTATCAGGAAAGTGTGCTGTATTTTGTCAAATGCTTTTTCTGCATCTGTAGAGATTTTCATGTGATTTTTTTTCTTTCTGTCTGTTTATGTGGTATATTATATTGATTGATTTTCTTATGTTGAACCAACCGTTTTTCAGTTTGTTCATTAGACTGGGCCATGTCTTCCTGTTTCTTAGTATGGCTTTTTTGTTCGTGTCTAGGCATCTATTTGTGTTGATAGATTTATTTGGTTGGTTAGCTTCTCTTTCTACCCCAGTGTTTTATTTTGTTGTTGCTTTTGTGTGCGTGGTAATGTTTCACTTTGACGTTTCATTCCTCTTATTCTGTTCCCTTGCTTTTGTCTATGTTCCCTTGAAAAAAAAAAGAATCAGAACCAGAGAAAAGGATATAGATAAGAAGAGAAAAAGAATAATAGTAATAATAATAATAATTTAAAAAGGTAGAATAGGAACTGTACAAGACCTAGGAAAATAAATAACTAACACGAGTGAAAAATCATAAGACATACAGAGGAATTAGAATAAAAAAGTGGAATAGAAAAAATGAAACAAAAATCAAAATAGAAAAAAATACATAGAATGAAATTAAAAGGCCAGAATGATGAAGAGAGAAAAAGAAAAAAGAAAAAAAGAAAAGAAAATCAAAAAAGGAAAAAGTAAAGAAAGAAAGAAAATAGAGAAAGAGAGGAAAAAAATTGAAGACCAAACAAAAAGAGAATGAATGACTGCGAATATCTTGCTGTCCTGATTTTGTGATAATCAGGGTAGGCTAAACATTTGCTATATTAGAAACCATGCATGTGTCCCCAGACCTAGTTTTTCTCCCTAGGTATGGTTTTTAGAATGCTGGTGATAAACTAAGCCTGATTTATTATATGACTATCCTGTATGGGGAAAAGACTGTAACTTTGGGTATCTTTGGTCAACCTTAAGAGATATAGCAGGGGGACGGATGTGGCTTGGGTGGTCGGGCATCCATCTCCCATATGGAGGGACCTGAGTTTGAACCCCGGAACCTCCCGGTAAAAATAAAAAAAAGAAAAATATAGAAGGTGTGTAGGCCACCAGGCCCTGTGTGCAGGTACGCTGCCAGGCCCCATGAGCGGGTGAGCCGTCAGGCCCTGTCTGTGGGTGAACCACTAGGCCCTGTGTGTGAGTGCACCACCAGGCCCTGCGAGCGGGTAAGCCACCAGGCCCCATGCATGGGTGCGCCGCCAGGCCCTGCAAGCCACACAGCAAGATGATGACATAACAGGAGAGTGACACAAGGGAGAGCCAAGACGAGATGCACTGAAAAACCAGGAACTAAGGTGGCACAGGCGGTAGTAGGATGCTGCTCTCCCACATCGGAGGTTCCGAGGATCGAATCCCAGTAAGACAGGAGGAGAAGGATGAGAAAAGAAGGCAGGAAACGGACACAGAGTTGTCCAGTGAATGGACACAGAAACAGCAAAAACGGGGGTGGGGTGGGGTGGTAAAAATGGACAAAAGTAAGTAAGTAAGTAAATAAATAAATAAATCCTTAAAAATGTATAGGGGAGGAAGATTCAGACTATAGTTAGTAGTAATACTTTGATGATGCTCTTTCATGATTTGTTTACAAATGTTTCACAACAGTGCAGGATGTTTGTGTGTGTGTGTCGGGATTGATGTGTGGGAGCCCTGTATGATGTTATGCATGTTTGTTTTGTAAGATCACGATGTTTACTGAACACTTATAGTTTATGTATGTTCATGTATGAATGATATACTTCAATAAATTGTTTTATAAAAAAGAGAGTGAATGAAAGAAAAACAACAGAAAATAGAAGACATAGAAGACAGAAAAATGAAGGAAGGAATAGAAATAATGTAGGTAGAAAAAAACCTGTAAAAGAAAAAAACGGGGGGAAACAAAGAAAGGGGAAACACAGCAAACAAGAAATAAAACAGTAGCAACTGAAAAAAACCCAACCAACCAACCAAGGAAAAACAGTCTTCCCTTTTAGGCCCTTAGGGAGCTTCTCAGGCTGCCAGTGTTCATCAGTCAATCACCCTGCAGCCTGCCCTCTGCAAGTAATGTACCAAGTTTTAGCAAGTAAAATAAGGAAAAAA
>JAQZBX010024735.1:0-29975 GCA_029593785.1 Cabassous unicinctus
CTTCCTTCCTTCCTTCCTTCCTTCCTTCTTTTCCTCCCTCCCTCCCTCTCTCTTTTAATGTGGCAGGGGGATTACATGTGCAGAGAGCCTTAAAATGTCTTTTCATTCATTCATTCATTCATTCAGTCAGTCAGTCAGTCATGCTTTCTTTCTTTTAAAAAAGAAAGAAAGCATTCCTTAAGCAAATATTTATCCAGTACACACGTGATTAGGTAAACAAGACAGATATCTTCCCTAGTGAAAGTATAATGATTGCTTAAGATACCAACTCAGAATCTTAGGGGCATGAAAAGCATTGGCTTTGGACTCAAGTGTTCTTGGGTATAAATGCTTCTCATTTTTTTTACTTGCCTCAGATAGTTCTTCAAAAAAAGTTACACACCTCCTGTACTCTGAGTAAATAAATGTGGAAAGAAAGAATATATGCCTGCCTATGGCCAGGATATGATAATCCCATGCTCAAAGAAGCATAACATTTCAGAATTGGAATGGACTTTCACCTTAAGACAAGAGTTGAGGGTAGGCTGAGATTCAAGTCTTGTGATTTCTCTTCTAGTGCTCCTTCTGCTTCATTGCTCTAGAGAGTCAAACTGAGAACAAAGGCAGCCAGGCCAAAGTAGAAACGGAAGCTGTGCTTACCCATTCCAATCTTTCTCACGTCAGGGTATATCATACTACTAGAATCATTTTCTTTCTTGAAAATATTTATTACACAAGCATTACATTTTTTTGTGGCAGAGAACATTGATTGCTCGCATGGTAGTCACCCTCCTCCCATTCTTCTTTGCTGGAAAAGCCTTAATTCCACATTGAGGCTAAAAAGATAGCTACTTCCTTTCCCAGCCTCTTCTACAGCTAGTACATGGGCATTGAGTTAATACTGGCCAACAGTACTTGGCGGGAAATGTTTTGTTCCTTGCAACTTACAGACAGTTCATTAAAAATAAAAGCATAAGCAAAAATAAGAAAAAGATCTGTAATATAACTCTCTTGTTAGATTTCTTTGCACATCATTGCATATGCACTCACCTATGGGATTTCACACACATACATACATGTGACCATGCCATAAGCAATATTTTGTGGACTTCTTTTTCGTTTATTTTTTAAAATTTCTTAACCAAGTTAAAATTACTTTACTCCATTCTTTTGGTTGTGCCATAGTCTATTTTATGGCTAACTGAACATTTATTTTTTAATTCCCTTATTTTTGGTTATTTAGCTTTTTAAAAAAACAATTTATATTTTAAATAGTGCTTTGATGAGCACCAGGAAGCTAAGATTGTTTTTTCCCCACAGCATAATAATTTTCTCAGAACACTGAATTTATGATGGCATTCCTTCACTGAAAAGTCTAGAAATAGCAACTTGCTTTTGTAGTTTTACCCCTTACAAAGCACTCTTACCTTCGACATCTCTTTGACCTTTGCAGCTATCGTTTGAGACTGATTGTGCAGCTGTTGACTCTACTTTTCAGATGAGAAAAATGAGGCTTACAATTTAATTGGCTTTCTTCAAAGCTGAGCCAGTGTGTGACAGCTCAGGAGCTGGCCAACAGAGGTTGCATTTGACTCTAATGTCTAATATCTCATACCTTTCTTTTCTTCCTATCTTCCTGCTAGTCTACCTGCCTTCTTTTTTAACTAAAGAAGACCTTTTCTCTGTCCTCGAGCTCCTTACATTTCAGTGGGGGAAAGAGGAAAGTATATCAACATTTACATTATCAAGTGAAAATACAATCATAGGAGAATGCAGAAATGGCTGTTAAATCAGACAGGAATGCTATGGAAATCTTCATAGAAAAAGTAAAATTTATGGACAGATTTATTTCAGATCAAGCTCATAATTCTCAAGAATTAATGTCCCCTATGATGGGTTCATTTCCTTTCCCCTCCCTCCCTCCCTGCCTCCCTCCCTCCCTGCCTCCCTCCCTTATTCCCGCACACCCTCCCTCCCTCCCTTCCTTCCTTCCTTTCTTTCTTTCATCTATCATTCATGTTTTCTTTCTTTCATACATTTCTTAAACAAATATTTATTTAGTACATGGTAGACTTCTGAGGGATGGGCCCTAGTTGTATTGTTTTTTCTTTCCTCCCAAGTAATTCTTAATAGCTTCTGATGCAGCATGAGTATTAAATGATAATGGTCATGCAGCCAAATCTTCTTAATCTCCTCAAAAGCTCAGAAAAACCTTAGAACTAGGGCATAAAATCAGAAGACCGAGGAGAAACCACTCTGAGAAGAAAATGTACAGAGCTGGAGGATGGAAGCACTGCACTTAAATATGATACAATAGGAAGCTTCCTGAGCAGCTGTTGATTGACAAATAAGTCCACTTGATGGGTCTTGTCTTTGGAAGCCACTTCCCCTGGAGCCTCAGGGGTTTCTGGTAATGCTTGGCAACTCTGCTTTTGGAAGTGGTATTTATCTTCATATCAACGCACTTCACTATAATTAAAATCAGTCAAAGCATTCAGGGGATTTTGGGAACTTTACCTTATTGGCATAAGATCTATGGCAACAGAGAAGAGCCATTTTGGTTGACAGCTAAACCATACCCCTAGAGATATTACACAAGAGCTCAGGAATTTTGGCCCTGAAAACAAATCTATTAGCACCAGTTGCTAAAGGGCATTTCTATAAACTGGATCTGAGCTGCCAAGCCATTACGGAGGCCAAGAGCTACAGCAGATCCATGTATCAGACAAGTCTTCAAGACAAGTAATGTTTAAGCTAGAAAAAAAAAAATTAGGCACTGTGGTGTATCCATTTTTATTTTCAAGAAGAATCAAGAACACAGAAAGCTTTTCTATTCTGGAGGACATGACCTGCGCTCACAAGGAAATACATTCAGTTTTATAAAAAATAATTAGTTATCTTCGATGCCTAATAAATTTCCAAAAACTTAATCATTAAAAACACATAGTTATTTACCCAGTTTTGGTGGGTCAGAGGTCTGGGCATGGCTTTGCTGGGTCATCTGCAAGGTTGTTAGCAAGGTGTCAGCTGGGCCACATTCTCAACTGGAGGCTTGACTGGGGAAGACTACTTCCAGGCTCACTGAGGTTTTTGGCAGAATTTGTTTCCTTGTGGTTGTAGCATTGAGTGTCTTAATGTCTTGCTCGCTGCAGTTGAAGGCTGTCTTCGGTTTTTAGAGGCCACCCACAGATCCTTGGCATACGGACTTTCTCATCATGGCTACTATGGCAGTTTGAGATTATTTATGAATCCTAAAAAAGAAGATTATATTTGTAAACTAATCTATTCCTCTGGGTGTGATACCCTTTGAATACATTAGATTCAGCTGACATGTCTTGATTAAATTACCTGTTAGGACTGGGGCTTTGATTTGGCCATGTCAGTAGGGTACGACTCGGGATTGAGTCCCTGGCCCCTTGGTGGGCTGATATAAACAGGCACTCACTCAAGAAGACACAGGAAGAGAAAGCGTTCCATAGACATGGAAGAGGAGAGAATTTTGATCCTGCAGCCCTGGGAAGAGAGATGAGCCATTTGCCTAATAGTTTGTAGCTGAAGAGAAAAGAGCAGCTGAGCAGCTGAGAAGGCCCAGAAAGAAATGAGCCTTATGTCACCCTACAGAGCCTTAAGAGGAAGAAGGAAGGAGAGACTAGGCAGAAATTACCTGCCATCTTGCTTCAACACATGGCAGCTGACTTTGCTGAGAAAATACCTCTTATGGTACCTTGAGTTGGACTCTCTAGGGCCTTGTAGTTGTGAGCTTTTAACCCAAATACCCTTTATAAAAGCCAACAGATTCCTGGTACTCTGCATCAGCACTCCTTCAGTTGACTAATACAGCAACTAACATCATCAAGCCATCATAGATAGTCTTTAAAGCCAGTTGGGTAACATGATGGAGTATTATATATTGCAACATAGTCACAGGAGACATCCCATCACCTTTGCCACTCATGGCCCAGTCCTTTTTGTGCTGTTGAAGCCACTTCATTGGACATGTTGCAATAGCATAGCCTTCAGTTAGATTAATGTTTACACATTTTATTTCTGTTATTTAATAGTTAATATTTCACTTAATAATCAAGTGATATTTGTCTCTAATGTAGCACAAATCCCATGTAAAGTCATACTATGTATTTTTTACATTAATGTTGAAATCTGAAATATATGGACAAGTTTTTAAAAACACACGTGTATTAATTCTGATAATCATAGGATTCACACACTCAAGGAGAGGGGATTTCGCAAAGGTCTGAACACCAGGAGGTAGGGATCATGGGGACCACCTTAGAACCTGTCTTCCATAATAAGGAGTGAAAAAACTCATAGTTGCATGAGGATACACTGAGCTCTAAACTCAGGGGTAGTCTTTGACTTTGCACCTTTCCTCTCTGAATACTGCCACAGCTTCTCAATCTGTCTCCTAACTTCTAATTTCAGCCCTCAAATTCACCTTCCACAGTACACAGTCCTGTATAATCCGTACAATCTAATTTTAACATGTCACAGATGTTCTGGTTCCTCTACTGCCTTCAGGATAAATCCAGACTCTTTAGAATGGAACTCAATCTGGAATACTCTGCCTTTTCAGATTCACTTCTAGCTGCTTCAGCTCTGCCCAGTATCACACTTCCTCTGTTTCCCTGCATACAGTATGCTACTTTTCTCCTTAGCCCTTGCATTTGGTCATCACTTTCCCTCAAATACCTTCCTTGCTTTCTTCACCTGGAAAATCCTAATTTGTCCTTTAAGAAAATCCTCTCATCATCTCCTCTTAGAAGATTTCTCTGATATCTCTGATATTTGTACAATGTCATTTGAATAAGTGGATGAATTAACAAAATAATTCTGGTCAGCAAAAATATGATGCTAATTTTTATTCATGATTTTTTAAATGCATGTTCTTCTACAGATATCAATATGCTTTAATTTTAGTGATAGTATCATTTCCCCCTTTATTGGGTGTTTGAATTTCACTGATCATTTTGGAAGTGTTCTTATGAAATATAAATTCCAAATATTCTGCCTTAATTTTATGTATCCTTGAATTTTGCCTATTGGATGTCTAGCAATAGTTTTGATTTTTTTAAAAAGATTTATTTATTTACTTTATTTATCCCTCCTCCCCCAAATTGTTCTCTCGTCTGTGTGCTCATTGTTTGGTCACCTTCTCCAGGAGGCACTGGAACCAAACCCGGGATCTCCTACATGAGAGGCAAGTACCCAACAGCCTGAGCGACATCCGTTCCCTATCCTGCAGCATCTGCTGGCTTGTGGCATCTGCCTGTTGCAGCAGGGACGGCATCTAGCTTGTTGTGGTGGGGGTGGTGTCTGCTCGTCTTCTTTAGGGGGCACTGGAACCTGAACCCTGGACCTCCTATGTAGTAGTCAGGTGCCCAACTGAGCCACATCCACTTGCCTATAGTTTTTTTTTTTTAATTTATTGAAGTATGTCACTCATATATAAACATACATAAACAATAAGTGTATAGTAATAGTTGTGAACTAACAAAACAAACACACATAACATCATACAGGGCTCCCATACCTCACCCTATCACCAATACCTTGTATTGTTGTGAAACATTTTTAACTAATGATTAAAGAGCATTCTCAAAATATTACTACTAACCAAAGTATTTTTCCCCCAACCCACCCTATTATTATTATTATTTATATCATTTATACATGAACATACATAAACAATAAGTGCATAATTAAGGTTGTGAACTTACAAAGCAAACATGCATAACATCAGACAGGGGTCCCATACATCAACCCACCACCAACACCTTGCATTGTCATGAAACATTTGTTACAAATTATGAAAGAATATTGTCAAAATCTTACTACTAGATATAGTCCTTATCTTACATTTGATGTCTTTTTCCCCCAACCCACCCTATTATTATTTTTTATATATATTTTTATGACAGAAGTTGTAAACTTACAAAACAATCATGCACATGTGCAGAATTCCCAGACAACACCCCTCCATCAACCGTGGTGGAACATTTGTTACAGATTATGAGATAATATCATCAGATTATTACCAGGTCCATAGCATACATTTGGCACACTTTTCCATACTCCCCCATTATCAACACAGTACATCTTTGGCATAGATGCATGAATAATACATTATTACTGTAAACCATAGTCCATAGGTCATTCCAGTTGTATTTTTCCCATGCTTCTCCATGTTCCCACCACCGTGCAATAGTGATGTACATCTGCTCTAGCTCACAAAGACACTCTTGCACCTGTGCCATCGACAACAATTCTGATTCACCTCTGGGTTTACAGTGCTATTCAGTCCCTAGATTATTCTCTAGCTTTCTGTCAATTGGCATTTACATCCCTAGACTACCATTTTCAGCCACATTCCCATTTATAAACCAGCTGTTACTTACTATAATGTGTTATCATCAACTCTGCACATTTCCACACTTTTACAGTAAAGCTAATTAAAACTTCTACATACATTAAACATCAGTAGTCCATCTCAGTCCTCCTCTTAGCTCCTTTAAGAATCCACCACCTACCACCAGGTCTTAAAGATATTTTCCTACATTTTCTTCTAGAAACCTTATGGTTCTTGCTTTTATATTAAGGTTTTTGATCCATTTTGAGTTAATTTTTGTAGAAGGTATGAGATAGGGGTCCTCTTTTCTTCTTTTGGCTATAGATATCCAGTTCTCCCAGCACCATTTGTTGAATGGACTGTTCTGCCTGAGCTGGGTGGGTTTGACAGGCTAGTCAAAAATCACTTGACCATAGATGTGAGGGTCTGTTTCTGAACCATCACTTAGGCTCCATTGGTCTATGTGTCTGTCTTTATGCCAGTACCATGCTGTTTTTACCGCTGTAGCTAGGTAATATGATTTAAAGTCTGAAAATGAGAGTCCTCCAACTTCGCTTTTCCTTTTTAAAATGTTTCTGGCTATTTAGGACCCCTTACCCTTCCAAGTAAATTTGATTATCGTGTTTTCCACTTATTTTAAAAATGCTGGTAAGGATTTTTATCAGGATTGCATTGAATCTGTATATCAATTTGAGTAGAATTGACATCTTAATGATACTTAGTCTTCCAATCTGTGAGCGTGAAATGTTCTTCCAATTATTTAGATTTTTTTAAATTTCTTGTAACAATGAATTGTAGTTTTCTGAATACAAATGCTGTATTTTGTTGGTTAAGTTTATTTCTGAATATTTGGGTTTTATCTGTTGTATTTTATTTTCACCACTCTTTTGACACTTTTAGTTACTTTTATTGATATAATCTTCATTTCTAGACTCTCTTCCAGGCCTCTCTCTCCTGTGTTTTCTTTTCAGGCTGTAGCACATTTAGTATTTCCTGCAAAGCCAGTCTCATGGTTACAAACTCTTATAGTTTCTCTTTATCTGTGAATATTCTAAACTCACCCTCATTTTTGAAAGACAATCTTGCTGGATATAAGATTCTTGGCTGGAAGTTTTTCTCTTGCAATATCTTAAATATATCATACCACTGTTTTCTTGCCTCCATGCTTTCTGAAGAGAAATCAGCACATAATCTTATTGGGTATCCCTTATATGTTATGCAATGCTTTTTTCTTGCTGCTCTCAGAATTCTCTTTTTGTCTTTGTCATTTGATATTCTAATAGTGTGTGTCTTGGAGTTGGTCTATTCAGATTTATTTGGATGGGAATACATTGTGCTTCTCGGACATTGGACATGGATATCTATGTCCTTCTATAGGGTTGGGAAATTTTCTACCATTACTTCTTCAAAATTCCTTCTGCCCCTTTTCCCTTCTCTACTCATCTGGGACACCCATGACATGTATGTTTGCACATTTCTTGCTGTCATTTAATTCCCTGAGGTCTTGTTCAACTTTTTCCATTCTTTTCTTCATCTGTTATTTTGTATGTTCACTTTCAGAGGCCATTTCTTCAAGCTCACCAATCCTTTCTTCTGCCTCCTCAAACCTGCTATTATGATTCTAGTGTATTTTTTATTTCATTTATTGCGTCTTTCATTCCCATTAGATCTGCTATTTTTTTATGTATTCTTTCAAATTCTTCTTTGTGCTCATCCAATGTCTTCTTAATATCCTTAATCTCTTTAGCCATCTCACTGAATTTATTAAGGAGATTTGTTTGAACATATATGATTAGTTGTCTCAACTCCTTTATGTCATCTAGAGGCTTATCTTTTTCCTTTAACTGGGCCATATCTTCCTGTTGCTTGGTGTGGGTTGTAATTTTTTGTCAGTGTCTTGGCATCTGGCTTACTAGATGTATTTATTCTGGGTGCAGTTTCTCTCTAGTTTAGGACTTTCTTGCCCTTTCTCCCTTGCTGGTTGTGTAGTAGGAGCCAAGGATGTAGTTGGTGCTGTAAGCTGTGGAGGCTCAAGTTGTCCTCATTGCCCCAGGGACCGATGAAGGATCTCCCAACTTTATCCTTTGCCAGAGGTAGGGACAAAGCCACAGCTGTGTGTAATAATCCAAGTCATGCAGGCCTAGACTGTAGTTGCCCAGAGACACTGATGAAGCTTCAAGCTCCTTTCTCCCCTGCTTGGGGCGGGGATGGAGCTGCAGGTGCAGGGAGCAATCTATGCCATGTGGGTTCAAAATGACCACAGTTTTCCTGGTAGACTTCAGACTATTCAGTCTGTGCCAGCCGAATGTACCTGCAGTTACCCAGAGAGGCTGGTGCAGGCCCAGCCTGCTTCCTCCCTGCTAGAGGTGGGGTTGAAGCCTAGGCTAGGGCTGCAGGCCAATCTGGGTGAAAGAAATGAGTCTCTACAGTCACTGTGATTTTTAGTTATCCCGGCTTCCCCTCATGCTGGGGGTGGAGTTAAATGGTGGCTACTGGCCTCTTTCCGACTTGGACAAGTTCAAACTTTAGCTGTTCTTAGGGTTATACTTAAGGCAGCCGAATTTACTAATCAATAGCTGAAGTCAGAGGCCAACTGTCTCTTCCTCCCCTGTTTTTGGGAAATGGAGCTTCCAATTCCAGCCACAGAATAGTTCCTGAGGCAGCTTGCGCTGTCAAAGTAGGATGATCACCGGCCTCCACGGAGTGGCCTGTATTTTCCTGGAAAGGCTGGCGCAGGTCCCCTCAGCTTCCTCTCTGCCGGAGGTGGGGCTGGGGCTTATGCTAGAGATGCAATCTGATCTAGATGGAAAGAAGCCGGTCCCTATGAGTATTGTGATTTTCAGTCAGCCCCACTTCCCCTTGTGCCAGGGGCAGAGTGAAGATGGCAGCCACTGGCCTCTCTCTGACTTGGACAGCTTCAAACTCTAGCTGTTTTTAGGATTATACTTTAGCCCACCGAATTTACTAATCAGTAGCTGAAGTTGGTGCCCAACCGTCTCCTCCTTCCCCATTTTTGGGAAGTGGAGCTTCTAATTTCAGCCGCAGAACAGCTCCCGAGGCAGCTTGTGTCGCCAGTGGAGGATGGGCACCAACCTCCAGGGCATGGAGTGCTCTACTTAGGAATCTTCTCTGCAGATGGGCAGTCTCCTCCTTCCATTCTTTCAAAGATCTTGCAGGATGCTCTTCTGGTCTCCTGAAGCCCCCAAGAACGTGCTTTAGATAGCTCTGGGTGATTACTAACTGCCCTGTAGCATGAACTGACTCTAGGAGCAACTTACTTTGCCGCCATCTTGCTTGTTGTTCTCTATAGTTTTTAAATTAACTTTTTATGAAGAAAGTTTTTTCTTTTGAGGGTTTCTGTGCTGATATCTTCTTTGGATGACATAGAGAATTAAACTTTCAATGCGCTTCATTATATTTGTCAATGTCCCAAAGTGGAAGAGGGAAATTATCACTCATACCATAACAGAAGAGCCACATCAGATAAAGTTTAAATAAATACACATATCATAGTGCCTGGTGCACATGAGGTGTTCAATAAATATTGGTTCCATAACTTCCCTATTATTCACATTGCTCTCATACAACAACACTAGTACCAGCAAACACAGACAAATACAGAAACAAACGTACCATTCACAAGTTCCTAATTCAGAGAATTAACATGCTTAGGGCTGTCATTACACTCTCATATTCTGCTTTTCCCCCAAAGGTGAGAGTATAATGGATTCTTGAGTAATTCTTAGGGCCATTTAAACAAGTACTTTAGGAGGTAAAGTTTATGAGCATACTGATGAGAGGATCCAGGGATATGAGACCCTTTAATATCTGACTGAGAGGGGCGTGTATTTTGAAAGGAAAAGGAAGATATTCTCCACCATGTGAAGAATTGTGCCTGTTTCACTTACCATTGCGTCCTAAGCAGTCAGCACAGTTCTTGATACAAGTGAATGTTCAATACGCATTTATGCAATTAATGAGTGAATTAATGCATAGTTTTAGAAATAGATCTAGGAAACAGCGAGTCACAGATTTGACATTAAGCCACTGAAACTTCATCTTCAAGGCCCTTCACTTGTCAAGAATTTCTAGGAGATGAAGAGTATTTTAGGTAGAGAGGAGGAGACAGACTGCAATCAGGAAACTCTTCTAGGTAAGCTTTTCTGGTAAATTGCCCAAAGAGAACTTTGGAAAAAAAAATAGGCCCTGAATCTCCAACCCTCAAGTGATTGCTGATGTTTCTTTTCTCATTATAAATACATAATCACTTTTATGACTGACTTTTTATTGGCTATTTTGCATTTTGTTCCATAAAGAAAAGTTTCCCAAGTTAGACCCCTGAAAGCCTGGGTACATCCTGGGGAAGAGGCCAGCAGGCAAAGGATAATATAGCATAGGTCTGACTGGTCTTACTCTGCACAAAGAGGAAGCCTGCTCCCGAGTTAGGCAAACTGAACACTTATGCGAAATGGTGAGTTTCTTTTTCTCAGTACTCCTTTGTATAAAACATGTTTTATGCTTCTAGGAGTGTGGGGTGAGAGGAAACATCCTTATCTCATCTTCCAGAAGATGACAGATACCTTGAGAAGTGTTGATACTTCTTCATGGGTGTAACGGTTAGGCTAATGTGTCAACTTGGCCAGGTAGTTGTGCCCAGTTGTTTGGTCAAGCAAGCACTGGGCTAATTGTAATACAAGGACAATTATGGGTTTTATGGGTTTTTTATCAGCGAGTTTATTGCACAGGCTGATTACATCTATATCAACCAGGGAGATTGCCGTCAGCAATGAGTGACGCTTTATCCAATCAGTTGAGTGCCTTAAAAGGGGAAATGATTTCAGCATTCAGAGAGAATTTCCCAGCTCATCTTTGGACAGCCAACATCTCCTGGAAACTCATCAAGGACCTTCATTGGACTTTCATCGGAGCCCCTGGTTTGCAGCCTGCCTGCGGAACCTGGACTTGTGCACCCCCACAGTTACGTGAGAGACTCCTATAAAATCTTGTAAAATCTCATACTGTTGATTCTGTTTCCCTAGAGAACCCTGACTAATACAATGGGTAAGAGTTGAAGTTAATTCTCCTCTCAAGCTAAGGCAGATATGGGTGGAGACAACTTGGAAGACAAGAGTCCGTAGGGATCAGATTAGCAAGATGGCACTAAGGCCACATGGCCTACAGGGCTGTGTTGGTTAAAGGAAGTCACAATGACTCAGAACCCAAGAATCAGAGCACAGACTCTGGGAGCTACACATTATGCGGCCACAGCAGGTCCAAACACTAGCAGAAGGAGAAGACTCTGGGAAATAGTTTGAAATTGATCATGAGAGTAAACAAGTTATCCAACATGTACCAGAAAATGGACAGACAGGACAGGAAGAAAGAAAATACAGCAGACACTGGGTTCTCTGCTAAACCTAAAACACAGTCTCATTTTTCTGAGAATAGTTTCTATCTACCCACCAAGTGCTGTGGGAAGGGAGAGGGGGTGTTAGCAACTATCTTTGTAATATATAGTTCTTCTTTCTCTGGCTACATTTGATTACACCAAAGGAGAACAATCAGAGTGTCTCCTGCAGGGCCCATTAGTTCTAGATGAGGGTGTTGGTGGCACAGAGGAGCGATGCCAAGTTTAGCCATAAGAAATCAAAGTCAAAGCAGGGAAAGCCTTTTTACAGGGAGGAAGAGAGAGAGAGACAGAGAGTCAGAGAGACAGAATATTCTCAGAAGAGAAAAGTCTGTGGAGCTAGAAAAATTAGCCAGTTTTCAGTTTCTGGTCTCAGAAAATATTACACATTTTGCCCTTTAGTTTCATAATCTATGCCTTTTACCTGATAATAAAACCCTCTGTAGTCTTTTATTTTTTTCTTAAGATGTTTTAACCAAAACATTGGCTCAGATACCATTATCAACATGAAGCGCAGCTGTGTCTGAGCATTGAAGTAAATAGGTATTTTCATTGACAATTATTCCTGGGTAGGCTTGTGAAATTTATACAAATGCCATGGCATAGAACATTTACTTGATGCTTCATAACCAACCATTCAAAATGTATCACCAAATAAAAATTACTTATGTTTCACCATTCGGTGGGCTGAGCTCAGCAAGGTGATTTATCTGCTGGTGCCAGCTGGGATTCACTTCTATAGCTAGGGTTACTCAACTGGCTGTTTCCTTGGGGCTGGATTATCCAAAAGGCTCCATTGACCTGTCTGGTGTTTGGAGCTGACTGTGGTCTGGCCTTCAACCTCCACAGCACCTCTGTGTTCCAAGAGTGCAAGAGCAGAAGCCTCAGGGCCTCTTGAAGCCTTTCTCATAAGTTGTACAGTCACTTACACTGGATTTTATTGGTCAAACCATAACACCAGGCCAGCATAGAGTCAAGGGGTGGAGAAAGAGAAGCCTTGATGGGAGCTGCTACAAAGGACTGGAGGCCACTTTAATCTACCAAATGCCTATGGCTGGATTTGGTGTCAAGCCCTGAAAAAGCTCCACTCAATCATTTGAAAGAGTTTCAGAATATAAAGAGTGAGCAAGGAAACTCTTTTATAAGTGAATATTGGCTTGTTCACTAATCTTTATGAAAATATTTCATTATGTTTGTTCAACTAACACAACTGGGGGAACACTTGGAAATTGCCTTAGTATTTATACCCACTAATTTTGGTTCATTTTTAACTCCTAACTTTGGTTTCAGTATAGATATGTGTGTGTTCTTATACATAGAAATATATAAACATATGTATTATTTACATATAAACATGCTGTTATTCACAAACTGTATATAAATATATTTCCATAGTGAAAAATAATTTAAGGTTTCAATCCAACTTCTTTTTTTGATTACATAATAGGGAAAAGCAATTTATATAAATATAGCCCTGAAAGCCTTTCAAAAATCCCCTATAGCACAGTTTTGGCTTCTCCCATCATTTGTTGATATGATGTTTGTAATAAAGACCACACAGAACTTCTATCTGTATATTCTTAAAAGTCACAGAAAAAATATCTTAAAAGAAACATTTCAAACTTTTTTCAAAGTGTCAAATAATGTGACTTTTCATTATGAGATCCATTTGAAAATTTAGGTTAAAATAGTACAGAGCAATATGAGGAGGCTTTAAGATTTACTGATTTATGATTCATTTTTTGAAGTTTTCAGCAGGGGCCTTGCTCACCGTTCATAGATTCAACTAACTCTGGCTTGGTGGTCCTGTACCTGACTTACTTACCTTAACCTCCTGGAACCCTGAAGATCAAAATACTTTGATCTTAACAGGTAGGTAAACACTCCTTAGGCCAGAGAAAAGACTGATGTTAATAGGAGATTAACAAAGCCTCTCTCTCTCTCTTTTTATCTCTCTCTCTCTCACAGGCTGCTGTATAGGTTCCTCCAGTTTCTAAAGCTTCAGGTGACAAAGTACAGGCCATGGGCCAAATCTTACCCACCCCTTAATTTTGTGAATAAAGTTTTATTGGAATAGTCACACTCATTTGCTTTACAACTGCAGAACTGAGTAGTTATGGCAGAGATCATGTGGCCCACATAACCTCAAAATGGACTATCTGGCTCCTTATAGTAAAAAGTTTGCTGACACATGCTCTAGGGCCTTAGATTTCTTCTGGCTGGGTCAATGTGAGCAAATATAGCAAATAAAGACAGGAGACATTTGTGTGTACCATGAAGAACATTTTTATTAGGGTATTATCTAAAGTTTTGGGTTTGAATCTTGTTCAGCCATTTGCTAGCTGTGTGACTCTGTACAATCTCTTTAACCTTGGGTTCTTGTGTTTCCAGGGTCCCTCCAAATTTTATCTCTGACTTTTGGATGAAAGTTGATAAATATCCTTGAACACACTTTGTGAAGTATAAAGATGCAACAAGCTGATGCAACGAGCTGACAAACAAGCAGACACAACGAACAGACACAACGAGCAGGGTGCAGATGTGGCTCAAGCAGTTGGGCACCCACCTCCTACAAGGGAGGACCGAGCTTTGGTTCCTGGGGTCTCCTAAAGAAGACGAGCAGACAAGGAGCAGACACAATGAGGAGACAATGAGCACACACAACAAGCAGACACAGAGAGCAGACAACGAGCAGACAGATGAGAGGGCCATTTTTGGGGGGGAGATGCAGTACATATATGTAATAGTTCAATTACTACGCATTACAGTAGTCATTAGAACTATTGACTAAAATATTTTTGTTTCTTCCTTCTTCCAATACTCTATAGAATTGTGCTTCCCCATCCCCCTGGAGTAAGGTATGAGTTTGGAGCTTACTTTGGCCAAGGAGATATGAATCAAAGTGATCCATGTCACTCAGCAAGAAGAGCTTTCCAATAGGCTCTTAGAAGCAAGTTGCCTCTGGATTCTAAAACTTTCAAGATCTCTTCCTGAGACTCTGCTCTTAAAAGTGTCTTGACACATGATAACTAAATATAATATGGTATTCTGGATGGGATCCTGAAAGAGAAAAAAAGACATTAGCTAAAAACTAAAAAAATACAATAATGAGTTAGCTTCAGCTAATCATAATGTATCAATTTTGGTTCATTTGTTGTGACAAATATACCATAGTAATGTAAGATGACAATAATATGAGAAATTTTGAAATGGATATAAGGGAACACTCTGTTCTATCTTTGCAACTTTTCTGTAATCAAAAAATATTCTAAAATAAAAATTTTATTTAAAAAATCTCTTGACAAGAACACCTAGGGAACTCCTATTTTTATCAATAATATTTGGACTTTCAGGGTTCTATCAAGCCTTAGAGCAAAATGTTCCCTTTGCTGTTCACACATATGTCTGTTTCATTAATTCGTTAATGCATTAATTCATCCAAACAAATATTTAATAGCTGCCTTAGACACCATACCAGACACTGAACCAAGAGCAGGAGATACGTTAGTGAACAGCTCATTGAGTTTAATCAAATTTTATCCTTTCTTGTTATTTAAAAAAATAAGCCTTGGCCTATTCTGAATTGTAATTGTTTTTTTCTGCTAACATTAACATGAACTCTTTAAGAAGTAAAATTCTCAGTTTTTAAAGGAGCATACAGATTAAGTTCTGCAATGGTGATATTTTTTATAATTTCTTCTTGTGGAAAGGAGGTGATAGAAACTTTAACTATCAATCTGAAAAGCAGAACACAGACATCACTGTTAAGTGATGAAGATACAATGTAGAAGGAGAGAGAGCAGGATGCAAATCAATGCAATTCCCTAGTGATAAGTAATTGGCAGCAGACATTTTGTTGAATGCAGTAAAAACAGAGAGAACCTTCTTGAATTTAGTGAATATTAACATATATCCCAGAGTTGCTAAAGACAGAGAATGGAAAACTGAACTTTGAGCAATTGAAAATAAAGGTTTGAGAATTCTCTGCAATCCCCGATACGTGCTCTAATACATGAAAACAGCTGTTGATGCAAAGACACTATGAAACATGAAGAAATTCGGTAAGATTTGCAAAGTGAAGATAATAGGGTTTGAATATTAAGCACTGTAGTTTGTTATTATTTATGAATTCCAAAAATAGATATTGGATTGTGTTTGTAAACTGGCCTGTTCCTATAGGCATATTAGATTGTATTAAATTCAGAGGTTTCACTTTTACTTGATTAAATTATGATTAGGGCTTTGATTGGGCCATGTCAGTAGGACATTGAGTCCCTGCCCTTGGTGGGCGGGGACTTACAGAGAAGCCGACATGGCAGAGGAAAGAGTTGAGATTTAATGCTGGACCCCTGACAAGTAAATACACAGGAGAACACAGAAGAATAGAGGTGGCTCCATAGATATTGCAGAGGCCCAGGGAAGAGAGAGAGACTGATAGTCTACAGCTGACTTTGTGGAAAGACCAGAGCAGCTGAGCCCGAGGAGAAACCCCTGGGGAGAGAGATGAGCTTTACACCAGCCTACAGCTGAGACCAGAAGAAGCTGGAACCACAGAGCCTGAAGAGGAAGGCTGAACCCTCACAGAGACCGGCAGCCATCTTGCTCTAACACGTGGCAACAGACTTTGGTGAGGGAAGTAACTTATGGTTTATAGTCTTGTGACTGTAAGCTTTATTTACCCCAAATAAATACCCTTTACAAAAGCCAGCAGAGTTCTGGTGCTTTGCATCAGCACCCCTTTGGCTGACTAATACAAATACTAAGAAATTTGAAATTGTTACCACTATATATTGGTGGACACACAAACACACACACATGAACATACATTTAGATTAACCCTAAACTTTATAAAATTCTCAATCCTAGTGTGAAGTTCAGTCTGTATAAAATAAACAGATCTTTCCACAAAATGCTAGGTTTACACACAAGCCGATGGAACACATCTGACAGTTTCTTTTATGTCATCATTTTTTTAGTGCTTACTGTGACCCAGATAATGTGCTGTGTAATTTTGTATGTATTCTCCCAATAGCACTAGGAGTTTGGAATTACTATGACCATTTACAAATGAGGAATACTATTCATATAAGTTAAATAAACTGCCCAATTTCATTTACCTAATTAACTAGCATTGGATCCAGCTTCAAGCCAAAGTCTTCCCAAAAGCTACAACCAAGAAGCTGATCGCAGAATAGGCAAAAATAGCTATGATCCCCATATCCCATTTGGAATGCTGTGTTAGCCAAGCTTGTTCTCATCTGGGTATGCTAAACATAAAGTACACACATTGTCACCAGTGGAACTAATCATGACAGAAACAGTGGAAGGGCTGATTCTTTGCTGTGATTGCTATTAAAACACTAATGTCTCTGAAAGGAGGTAGCTTAAACAGGAAAATTGGGACCTTCCTCATCCTGTAGTGCATGGAGTGGGACTGAGTGGGATGGTTGGACCAAAGGAGGACATCTTCAAGAGGCCGAATCTACCCTTGAGTGGGCAGAAGGGTGGAGGGGTCATCCACTAGGCTCGCTTTTTTCATCAACCTCTTCTCAATCCACTACTTAGATTGTGTCCCTTTTCCAACATACTGATTTTTGTTAAAAAATGTTTATATTGAAATATATCATACATTTTAAAAATATACAGGATGCATTCAGATGATTTAAATAATAATAATAACACAAACACCAAAGTATCCAATAACCAATCAACACAGTTGTAGCCACCAAAGTATCAACTTCCTCCATACAAGAAGTAACCACAATCTTGAATTCTGTGTCAATCGTTTCCTTGCTTTTCTTTATAGTATTCCCACCTACTTATGCATCTCCATTTAATACATTATTTAGTTTTAGCTGGTTTTGACCTTTCTGTAACATAAAATAAAGGATAATCCTGTATGCTTTTTTACCTAGCATTATGCACTTGTGATTCATCCTTATTGATAATGGATAAGATCTCGTTTTCTGTGGTTCCCATTTCACCTCATGGATACTTCACAGAGTATTAATTCATTAGGCTATGCTGAGCATTTAGGTTCTTTCCCAGAATTTTGCTATTATGGACACTGTTGCAGTGAACATCTGGCACATGTCTCCTGATCCAGGTCACACATGCAAGTTGCTTGAGAGTATGCACCAAGGAGAATTGCTGTGTATTAGGATATGAACATATTCAAATTTTAGGCAATTCCATTTTTTCCCAAAGTGGTTGCACCAATTTATACTCCCAATAGCAGTGGGTAAGAGTCCCTATTGCTCCACGTCCTCCTCAATATTACTTTGTTGCCACTATTTGTTATTGATTTTTGTCTCTTTCTTTTGAATGCATAGAAGTTCTTTGTAAACCTTGGACTGGCCATTTCTGTCAGTTATGTGCCTTACAAATGTCTCTCCCTGTTTGTGACATGTATTTTTCACTGTCTTCATGGCATCTCTTCATGATTTAGAGCTCCTGTTTTTGTTTGTTTGCTTGTTTGTTTTGTTTTTTTGAGATATTGGGGCCAGGAATTGAACCCCTGACCTCATATGTGAGAAGCTGGTGCTCAACCACTGAGCCACATCGGCTCCCCTGAGTTGATTTTTTTGGTTTGTTTGCTTGTTGTTTTTTTGCTTTTATTTTTGTTTTCAGGAGGCACCAGGGACCAAAGCCGGAACCTCCCGTGGGGAAAGTGGGCACTCAACTGCTTTAGCCATATCCGCTCCCTCCTGTTTTAATTTTAATGTGGTTACATTTATTGAGCTTTTCCCTTATATTTTATATCTATTAGAGGTTCTTTAATTATTACTTTTTGGGATGGCATGTGGCTCAAGCAGTTGAGGGCCCACTTCCCACAGGGCAGGTCCCAGGTTCGGTTCCTGATGCCTCCTAAAGAAGACAAACAAACAACCAGCAGACAATGAGCAAAAACAATGAGCAAGACAACAAGCAAAACAATGAGCAGACAATAAGCAAAAACAAACAAACAGAGAGCAGATGTGGCTCAAGCAGTTGAGCCTCCCACCTCCCACATGGGAGGTCCCGGGTTCAGTTCCGGTGTCTCCTAAACAAAAAAAATACAAAAAATGAGCAGACAACAAGCAGACAAAAAGCAAAAAACACTGAGCAAACAGACCTCTGGGGGTGGGGGTGGGGTGGAATGATATGGAAAATGAATATTGTATTTAAAAATATGTATATTACTTTTTGGGTGTTTGTTTCTGGTGTTTTCAACTGTGTTCCTCTGTCACGCAGTTAATATTTAGACCACTGAAGCCTACTTAAACTCAGGCTTTATGTTTTGCTTTGAATTTAATCCTTCCCAAAAGTTGTTATGGTCTTCTTTTTCTCACCTTCCTGTCTGAACTTTCTTTATGAGATAATACCATAACTAATTGAAAATTATTCTAAACACCTCCAATGTCCTCAGTAATAATTACTGCATATTGACTTAAATTTCAGCTCCATGCCACTAAAATTTACCTCACATACAATACATTTCCCGAAAGGTCAGGGACTTAGAGCTCTCCCTGCTTGTCAATTGACTGTAGCTTGAAAGCCCTGAAGTTAGGCTTTGTGAGTGCTGTTATCTCACCTGTGGAAGGATAGTTATTAAAAGAAAGAGAGAAAGAAAGAAAACAAAGGTTTTATTTCTAATCTCACACAGAGATACATTTTTTTGCAGCGGGATCCACATCATGATGCAATCATTTGCTCTGATTTTTAAACACACTCGAATGGCATGTTTACCTTAAAAATGGTGCAATTAAAGATTTTCAGGTTTTTATTAAGTCATGCAATGTGAAGCTTGGCCCAGGCTTGCTCCTAACCACAAAATCTCCTACCAGACAATAGATGCACAGAGATGATTTGCATCCCTTTTAAAAAATATAAATAAGCTTCTAAATATTTTTTTTCCTTGCTCTGAAGTGAAAAACAGAGCTCTTCAGAAGTCTTTGGACTGCAAATAAGGATCCTAAACTTAGCTCTCATATTAGAATCATCTTATTTGTGCCTCAGGTTCCCCATCTACCAAATGAGGTGATGAATTTACAATTTCCAAGTTTCAAAATTTTTTTTAAAAAAATAGATATTTACTGATTTAAATCTGTTTCTGGAAGTAAAGACCCCTTATCTTCAACTGGTCAGTCATTTTATGCAGTTTTCTTACCAGTTAAGATTTACTGCTGGGGAGGGGCAGTCCCTCAAACCACTGGTATTTTGGAATAGGGATTGGAGGAAGTTCACCAGGTTGACTAAATATAACCGGGCAAAGTATCTTGCTGCAGACGTTTCTCACTGACCTCATTGATTGCCATGAAAGGAGACAAACTTAATTCTGCCCAGCTGTATTTTCTAGCCGTATTTTCATTGCATTAGTCAGTGAACTCAGACAAAACTTACAATATTATTTTCAATATAATTTATCTTTGACTATAAATTGATACATCAAATTTCACATTCAATTCCAAGGAAGAAAGCATTTTGAATAAAACATGTTTCAGTTTAGATCTTTTCAATGAAGCTTTTTATTTTCTTTTTTCCCCATAGGTATATAAAACAAATTCTAAAATATAAGACAAAAAGATAATTTTAAGTGTTTTTTTCCCCTTGTGGAAACTATAGTGTGAACTGACAAGGGAATACTTACTATGGGAAAAAAACTTCAATAGCTGCCCCAGTCATTAATCCAAAAATATTTATTGAATATTAATTTATGAGAATGGCATAAGACTAACTAAGGTCCCTGCTGTCATGAATCTTAAAATCTGTTGGGAGACAACGGCAATATAACAGTTCTAGAAGGCAGGTATTTCAGTCTACAGGTGTCCCTCCAGATTTGTTTCAATGATGTTGCCTTATTATGGGGACATCTTTATGGTCCTCAGCCCCAGTTGAAGAAACACTAGCGTCATCCATGTATGAGTTTCATGGCCCCTTTGAGTCTTGTAGCTCTCTCTCTTTTTGCTTCTGTGCCATGTTTGGAGCAAAGTCATCTTTTATTGGATTTCCTGGGGTTGCATTTGCCTAGGCATCTTTTCTTGCCATTTCTTCCTTGTTTCTGCAGCAGAGCTGCCATGAAGTGGTACCCTGACATCTCTTTCTATCACGACCCTCCTCCTTCACACAGACTCAAGTGGTAGGTAGCTGGAATTTCTCTCTAGTCTTGGAGAAATTCTTTCCACTTCCTGTTTCCAGTCAAGATACTTGTGCTCAGAAGGAACCAAATTTGAAACTGAGAGCTAAAGGCAGAGCAGAAACTAGTCAGCACAGATTAAGAGAAACACTTTGAGAAGGCTCAGCAGGGCCTTCTGTTTGAAGAAACCTTTAAAAATGTATTATTTCAATTATTTCTCCTAATTATCCCAGGGAATAAGCACTCCTGATTTTATTGATTAAAAAACAAAGCTTTTGTTGTTAGTAATGCCAAAAGTACTCAGCTCACATGTACAAAAAATTAATAATTTGAATTATGGTAAATGATAAAATTTAGAAGAAAAAGAAGAGAGAGATGGAATGCCAGATGTACCTGAGAGGAGAGGAGAGGAACAGCTTCCCGGAGAAACTGATGCATAACTGAGCCCTGAAGAATGAAGAGGCAGCAGCTGAATGGAAAGTTGAAAGGAAAGTTTTAGGCTAAGTGGATATTGTGTGTGAAACCCATTACATGATAAACAAGTAAAATATCTGATGAACCAAATGAAGGCTGGAGTGATGAGAACTCAGAGAGTAAAGCTGAGAGTGCCAGAAATTGAGGCTGAAGAAAAAAGGAGCAGAGATACTGCCTGGCCTCGAGAACCAGGACAAGGACTGTCAATTTTAAATTGTTTTAAGCTTACTTTAGTAAAATGATTCTAATTGCACCAAGAAGGAAAAAAAG
Source organism: Cabassous unicinctus (assembly GCA_029593785.1). Taxonomy (NCBI): domain Eukaryota; kingdom Metazoa; phylum Chordata; class Mammalia; order Cingulata; family Chlamyphoridae; genus Cabassous; species Cabassous unicinctus. The sequence goes on from JAQZBX010024735.1 coordinate 21,610, forward strand.
AAGGAAGCAGGACTATATTAGTTTCCTATTGCTGCTCTGACAAAATACCATGACTTTAGTGGATCAACACAACAAAATTTTATTATCACACAGTTCTGGAGGCCAGAAGTCTGAACTGGTGTCAGTAGGGCAGCATTCCTTCCGGAGGCTTAGAGGCTGAGCCCATTCCTTGGCTCCTGTCCCCTTCCAGCAATCACATCACTTCCACCTCTGCTTCCATAGCCATGTCTCCTTCTGGGATTCTGACCTTCCTGTCTCCCCCTTCTAAGGACATTTGTGACTACATTTGGCCTACCCAGATAATTCAGGATAATCTCTCCATGTCTAGATCCTTAACTTCATCACAACTGCAAAGTCTCTTTTACCATGTAAAGGAACAGTCACAGGTTCCAGGGCTCAGCACATGGACATCTTTGGGACACCCTTACTCTGCCTGGCACAGGGCCTATACACTTGTTTGAGAAAGAAGTTAATAAGGGTAGACATGATTCTTCATACTTTTTATAGAACCAAATATATTGCATTGCACTGGTATAATATTCAGTGGTGAACAAACGAGGTACCAGAACTATATTTAGTGGGAAACAAATGGATTACATCAAGTACAAGGAAGTAAACAACAAACTAAAAATGTAAATAGGTTAAAAATTGGGGGAGTGATTATGAACATTTCTTTCTTCTCCCACAAGCACAGCTATCTGGGGAATGGGGTCGTATCTGATGAGAAATATCAAAGGCTAGATAAAAGGAAGAATCCAGATGGGCATGTGGTAACTGATTTAGCAGATGTGTTAGACGTCTTTGCTCTTTCAGATCTACTTTCTACTGTTTCCCACTTGGATTCCACTAGGAATCTAATTTTCATGGATTATATAAAAAAGTGATCATGTCCATTGCAATGACAGATACATGCCATTATATATCCTGCCATAACCTACAAAATTGTGTGAGAGAGAGTGTAAACTGCAATGTAAACTATAATCCACACTTAGTGACAATGCTCCACAATGCGTCCATCAATTGTAACGAAGGTACCACACTAATGAAGGTTGTTGTTAATGTGGGAAAATGTGGGAGGTGTAGGGAGCGGGATATATGGGAATCCCCTCTAATTTTTATGTAACATTTATGTAATATAAGTATCTTAAAAAAAATGTTTAAAAAAAAAAGTGTCCATGTCCCCTGGCGCCTGGTTGGCATCATCGAATGAGAAGCTGCAAAAGAAAGTGTGTAGGGTCAGAGAATTTAATCTCTGTGGCCCCTTCCTGAGGGGTCGCTTTAAGTTGATTCATCCTGACAGCAAAAATCACTACTCTCTAAGGTTCCCCTCTCAAAAAGCCTCCTCCTGTTGGTTTTCCCCCCTCCCTATCTTCCCTCATTCCATTAAGTCTGCCATTTTTTGTGGTTCCCTACACTCTGCCCACACCTTTATTTAATGATCTCTTTATTTAACCCTCCTCAAATTACCTGTTTGTTGTTGGGACTCTGATACAGCAAGGCAGAGAGCACCATACAACTGAAAACATGTGTAGGAGAGAGTGTGAGCAAGAAGGAAGGTGACACATGCTACAGAATGCAGGAGAGGCTGGCAATGTGGAAGCACCGGGTAGGATGGGACATGGAAGTCAAAAGTGAGTGGAAAACAGGGGAGGGTGAGGGCAGATCAAAGTTTATAGATGAGAAGCATCAAAGACTGTCCCTTACATCCTGACACAGGAGTCCAGCAGCCAGGCTGCTAACTATTCAGTGGGAGACTTACATGCCAGAAAATACGCGAGAGCAAAATATTAAAAATATTTCGGATCTTTAGGTACCCATAAGATTTATCTCACCTGTCCCTGTCTAAGCAAGGTACTAGAGAATGTGCTTCAGCAAAATGAAGGAAGGAGAATAAAAGAAACGTAATAATAGAAGAAGATGTGGGATCCGCGCAGCACTGAGAAGTGTAAAAAGATGTCCCAGGATGATGCCCGTGCATCTGTCCTAGAAAGCATCCTGTTCTGATGGGAGCAGCAAGAAATCAGACACAGTTATTTATTCACTCTTTTAGCTTCACTTGGAAGCTTCGTGTCTGTTCCTTTTTTATTAAATAAGGATGGACAATTAAATATTAAGGTATTGATTTGCCATTATTGTTACAAATGATTTTTCCCAGTGTGATATGAATAATTAACTTTTTCACTATCTTGTTGGGTAATAGAAGTTAAACTTACATTTAATTACATGTATGAATCTTTCTTTTATGATTTTTTCTATCACATTTCTACATAGAAACTTTTATTTCTATAGACTTTGTCAATTATTTACGTATATGTCATTTTTCTTTTTAAATTCAATTTAATCCTTTAGTTTTCTATGTTACTTCAGTATGTAATAGAACATGATGGTTTTTTCCCATTATCAGTTGTTGAGTGTGCTATCCCTTTTCCATTGTTGTCATTTTTAAAAAGTTTGTATATTGGAATCTAACATATATATTTAAAAGTGCATATACATGATAAAGGCAGAGTTGCTTGAATTTCCCCAGAGTGTACACATCTGATATAAGAACGACACCAAGGCCAATTCCCCAGAAGTCCCTGTCATGCCCCTTCTTTGTCACAACCTCTCGGACATCTACAAATGTAACAGTTATACTAAATTCTAACACTGTAGATTCGTTTTGCAAGGTTTTTTTTTATAGCTTTATATAAATGGGATCATAAAATATCATAAATTATGTCTGGATTTGTTTACTCAGCATTCTTTGATTTCCAAACATTTGAGGATTTCCTAGCTACCATTTTGTTATTGCTTTCTAGCTTAATTCACTAGAAAAATCAGAAAATCTCTCCAAGCAAAGGAACCCTCTCCTTAACCCAATTCTTCTTCTCCTGGCTGGCAAGCTATGCAGTTGCTGAGGCTAGTTACTGTTTCTTAGGCATATAGAGATTGATTGGGCACAATGCCTTGCTTAGGCATTAGGAGAGAAGACTATTTCCCTTTTATATTCAATGACCGCAATACTTCCTTAATTTGAACAGTGGAAATTTTGACCCGGAGAAAAGTTGTGCCCTGGAGAAAAACTGTAATGGGGAAAGAGTGGTGGCAGGGATATTTGAAGGCAGGCTGTGAGTCTGTGCCTCAACTGAATACATCTTGTTTCCTTCAGTAAGAACACTCATAGGGCAGCTTCAACATCCGGACTTTGTTTCTACAGTGGAAGCAGAAAGTCCTTCAAGTGCGTTTATCACCCCCCTAAGGCAAAGTCATGAAGAGTGACTATAAAGCCAGATTAACTTTGTCCATCTAAAAATATACCCTTAAATGTATGGTAAGATATCTAGCCAAACAATGCAGTCATTACTCCAAATAAGATGGGATTCTTCTCATGGAATTGTCTTAGACTCCAAGACTCTAAATAATGTTATTTTTAATAGGCTTATTACAGACACATTATTTTCAAAACAGATTTAAAGTGTCTCAGCACAAATTCAGGTGAAATACTTGTGTAATATTATTTTGGGTTAAAAATAAGGTGAGATTGCAAGCTAAAGAGAGGTTTGTGTAGATGATGACTGACTGTGAAGGTAGTTGACAAAAGAAGAACTCAGTTGCATTTGGAGAAGTGACCTGATATCCTTGCCCAAATCTGTGTTTTTTCTAGTCTTCAGCATCATAATAAGTGGTGAACTGTTATTCCTTAACAAGTCACAGGCTATAATTTATCCGCTTATTTGCTTACTGGTGTATTTTCAGCCAAGCTGCCTAAACTTTGTCCTCCATGAGGCGTGAGATCTTTGTTGTATTTCCTGTTATCACATGACAGATAGTCAATAACTTTGCTGAATTTAAAGGAAAGGAGGTGTTTTGGTTTCGTGAACTCCCAGTATCTTTTTTTCCATCTTCTCTCGGGCACTATGGAGGGGGCAGGGGCAATGTTGATCCACATGGCACCCCTGTCCAGGTAGCGAGACCTTTTCTGTAACCTTTTCCCAAGCCATCTCTAAGGCTGCACTCTAGCTTCTATGAAATGTCTGAAGAAGTGGTTGAAACCTGGAGTTTCAGTCCTTAGTCAGAGGGCAATTATTCCAGTTATCTCTTACTGCATAACAAACCATCGCAGAACTTAGTAACTTAAGACAGCGATTTCATATTACCCCTTGTGGTTCTGGTGATTTGGAGGTTCAGCTGGGTATTTCTCATTTGTTATTTCCCATGCGGTGGTATCAGGTGGCAGCTGGAGCTGGAGTCACATGAAGGCGTCTTCATTCACACGACTGCTGCGTGGGCTTGGTGGCTAGAATGGCTGGGGTCTGGTAGGGCATCGCGCTCTCCATATGGTCTCTACGCATTTTGAGTATGTTGATCTCAGGGCTCCAAGAGGGAATTTTCCAAAGAAGTGGAAGTTGCCAATTTTTAAGTAGTTAGCCTGCAAACTGGCCTAGTGTCATGCTGACAATATTTTGTGAGTCATAGCAGTCACAGATCCCACCCAGATTCAGAGTGGGAGAAGCGTTTTTGCAGCTGGCTTCACACTGGTTCCATTAACAAACAGGACAACAAGCAAGTGGAGGGTTACTGACAGTGGACACCTGGCGTGGTTAAGTACTTGTATTTCAATCTGAGAATGCCACCCAGGAAATCAATGAAGTCTCAGTAGGTAAATTTGCAATGTTCTGAAGGGATAATATTTGAACCTTTGTATTATAAATACCACATAGATTTGTACAAAACCTATCCATTTAATTTTACTTCAAAACCTGAAATCTAGGTTACCATTAATTTTTTTCTAAGGTGAATTTTCAGAAATGCAATCATGACAGATCCACAGTGGAAGAAAGAAAATATAATGCTTGATTTGAACAGGATGATGCTCCAGATAATCCCAAACTAAAAAGCCCACCAGTACACCTAAATTACCTTCCAACCAATGTGCTCTTAAATTCGCAGGGTAATTTAAGCAGACTTTTCAAATAAGTGCTGAGAAAAACCCACTCTTTGGTACAGCCATAAAAGGCAATACTATTGACTGTAAAAGGATGATTTATAATGATTTGCAAAGGAAATATCAATGTATGCAGGTAAATTGGCCACATTTCCTTATGGAATTATCCTTGAAAGCCATGAAAGGAAAGCTGCTGTATTCACAACTAAAAGAACATTGTTAACATGGGAAGGCTGAGGATTGGCTAAAATGCTGATTCATGGCAGTCAATCTCTCCCATAGACAAATAAATGTGGCGGTTATGAAATGAGCTGTGGAAAGAAGAAAAAAACTCTTTGAGTCATTGGCAGCAGCTGAATAAGATTGTTCACGGGCAACAACAGCTGGGTGGTTCCTATCTCTTTACTACCCAGCAGCTCACACAGTCTAGATGTTCAGCTTGGCACCAGGGGAGATGGCTCTTTGAAATCACTTTACTTCTGAAAAGGGGCTTGAGTGAACCCTGACATGAGACCTGGAAGATCTCTTAGTACCCAGTCCTTGAATTCAGCGACTTTCCAATTTTAACGTGCATCTAAATCATTCAGAAATTTTGGTGAAATGCAGGCTCTAACTTAGTAGATCTGGGATGGGGACCAAGATTCTGCCTTTCTAACAAGCTGCCAGGTGACACTGGTGCTGCCAGTCTGTGGAGCACCCTTTGAGCAGCAGAATTCTATTCAGCATGTCATTTTAATGAACTGCTGTAAGCAAACTTGAGGCAGAAGTAATATGTTACCACCCCAAGCATCCTGTGAATTGAGATGGCAAGTCTCATTGTGGAAAATGAATAAATCATAGGTAAAATCAGACTATTAATGCTGATAGGACCCTTACAAATTGTTAGAGAGATTAAATGAAATTAAGAGAGATAGCCCAGCTAATCAGGGACAAGGCATGGCTGTGCCATGCATTTGTTTTTCAGACAGTCACTGGTGGTCTGAGGGCTGACTACCCTGAGCAGGCGTTACCAAACTGTGTGAGACAAGACAGAAGACTGATGGGATCCATGACAACTTATCACAGAGCTGATCATTGATGTACTGGGAAAAATGTAGAAACATTGCAGTGAAACCTTTAGAACCTTATGGCATATTTCACCTTGATTATCAAGTGCTCAGATATGTCATCTCCATGATAAAGATCTCACTTCAGAAAAGAGATATCACATACCCACCTTCCTGTTTTGGCAAGCTACCCACATTGCTCTCTGCTAGAGAAGGGAATTCAACATGAGGTAACAAGTCTCCACCTAACCATGCTTAGCTGCCAGATATTTTCTCATGCACACCTCTGTGGAGGGTTGAGAGCAACATAACCTTAAGCTAACTAGCACAATGCCCCTTAATTAGATGGGAAAATTGGCTTGCACTTAAGAGAAGTTACATTGAAAGGGACGTAGGACACATACACACGTATAAGCTTTTCTTGAAGAAGACTGTGGATCTGAATCGGATCTCAAAATATCAAGAAGAGAATAATTAGACAACTCGTCAGGACTGAACTAGGGGAGAAAAGCTTATTTGAGGGAATTACAGAAGAGTCAGTCATTTGGTTGAGTTTTTGTTTTTCACAAAAAGGGCCTGAGGAAATAAACCCCTCACTATTCAAGTCTATCCAGAATTTTCCTCAGCTTTGGCTTTTTGAAAAGGATCTTGTCCTAGGACTGTGATTTCAAGGTGAGGAAAGGAAGCTTGCTGCTAAATACCTCCTCTATTATTACTAATGTTTGAAATAATTTTACCAGATGGAAAAAAACATTCATCCCAAATTAGGTAAGTTTCAAATGCCAACAATCTTGTCATAGTTGTCTTATTTTACTTTAAAGGGTTCAAAAGCTGGTATTTCCTGATATTTTGAGGAGTGCCATGTGCACAGCACTGCATTATGTACCGTGGGTTTGGAGGTATGCTTTTAACCTGGGTTCTCTAGAAAGCTGAATTCAAGGCAAGGATAAAAGTATTGACACTGCATTTGAGAGTAGGGTTCAAGCCCAAACAATGAGGATAAAGAAAAATAGAAATGCAGCAAGAAAAGATGAGAAGCAATTGAATGAGTTACTCGGATGGCCACTTCTTTACTATGCACTTCAAAGAGAAACCACAGAATGTTTGCCAAGAAAGTATTTTTGGCACATAGAACTTTCTCTGGAGGGGCTACATAGAAAATTGCATCTCAGAGTAGACCACATAAGGGAGAAGAGAGGAGGAATTCCTCATGGCACCAACACCAGCCTTTTACAATAATTCATTTCAAATAGGCAGTAATGGCATTTGTTTTGGGTTTTAGCCATTGACTAAAGACATAATTGCTTCACCAGATAAGCCATTTGCCAGGAAATCATATAAAGGACAGCAGTCAAAGAGTAACTAAACCTGGGTCTTATATTTTCCCTCTATGTAAAGCAAAATTGAAAGATACCTCTTGATGGAGGTCCAAAGGTCGTGAAGTTCTAGTCAGGGCAGTCCACTGTAAAACTGTGAAATCATGACCCTAAATCCCAAGCTGATAACATTTTCTAAATCCACAGAACACTTTTGTAATCTCTTTCAAAGTTCCCCTTAGCTTGCTATTATTACCATTTTTTCAGATGAGTGAACCAAGGCTCAGGGTGGGCAATTGACTTGCTGAAGTCACAGAAAACGATTACAAATAGAGCCAGGACAAGCACCTAGGCCTCCTGATTCTGGATCCTGTGGCTTTGAAATATGTTGTAGCTAATTCTGCAGTAGAAGCTGGATGGATGGAGGATAGGAGATGGGACCAAAAACTGGACAGCAAATTACTATATTTTCTTAATGTGCTTTCAGAGACTCAAAAGATCACTTGCCAAGCAGTCTTTCCCCATTGAATAGAAACTATGTGATTTATATATGAGAAAAATAACAGAATTTTCTCTGAATCCAAAACTCCCATCATATATGATAGAAGAACTTGCCCAAAATGATATCATTTCTTCACTTTCTGCTCCATTTCTAGACCCCTATACATATAACAAGGGATAAGAGGAGTTGAAAAAACAGGCGGCCTTCAGAGTCCCTTTTCAGTCTGGAATGAACATCACACAAGTCTGTACTGGCTGAGCTGGGAGGGGTTAGGGTGGGGAACCGAGGGAGAGTATGTCCTTGTTCTGCCTCGGCAAGCTTAGCTGTTGTCTGTAGTCTGTTTGGGCCCCACTGGAATCCAAGCTGTGCTGCTGTGCTGACATATTGGATGCCCGCAAAGCCCTTCCTGACACCTGGATGAGGATTTTGGAAGCATAGCAGAGGTACAGGAATCTGTTCATGGATTAGGTTTGAGCCAGTGCCTGATCACGGCAGTATTTTGCAGAAAAGAGCTAGAAGTCATGAAAAAAAAAAGCCTTTTGGGCCCTTGGCTCTAGCTCAAAACCAAGCAGTAA
>JAQZBX010024736.1:9782-30080 GCA_029593785.1 Cabassous unicinctus
CCATCTCTACTGAGCCGGATAATGAGTCTTGGACATGGTCTTGTACTTTCTGGTTATGTTATTTGCATACCACTCTCAGCTTAAATGACACTTCCTCTAGGGCCCTTCCTTTATCTACCATTCTGAATTAAGTACCTTCACACCAGTATTCTCCCACTGAGTATAAGTATTTTCTATCATAGAGGTCCCTATACTTTGTAATCATATTGTATTTGTTTATGTATTTAATGCCCATCTCACCCCTAAACTATCATCCCAACTATCAGCCCTTTTCTAAGGGGGAGCAAGCCATGTGCATACAGTGTGACTAGACTGCTTTTGGCAGTACGAAAAGCAAGTGCAAACCCCCAAGGGAGGAGATTTCCTGAAGTTTGAAGAAAGAGTGACAAGGCTAGTGTGGTTGTATAAAGGAGGCAAGGAGGAAACCGATAGAGATGAAATCAGAGAAGTAACAGGGCTTGTGGAACAGGAAAGATGTTTTCAGAGCTTTGTAGGCCTATGATGACTTTGGCTTTTACTCTGTGTACAATGGGAAATCTTTGAAGAATTTTGAGCAGACAGACATGATCTGGCATGTTTTAAAGACATCGCTTTTTTCCTGATTCCTGAGTATCTCTCTAAATTGAACAAACTTGGAAGAGGAAAAGAGAGGTGCTATTTATTGACCCCCTGAAACCTCACACCTGCTGCCTGACAGACCCTATGCTGAGTATTTTACTTGCATCATATCCTATGGTTTCATTATTGACCATTTTTAACTAATTAAAAAAAAAACTAAGGCTTAGGGAGGTTAAAAAAAAATTACCCAAGTTCATGTAATTAGTAAATTGCAAATTTGTGATGCACACCCAGATCTGCTAACTTCAAAGGCCATGCCCTTAACTACTGTTCTACTTCTGGAGCATAACATCTGAATTAAGGAGTAGGAGATGCACCTGGAGAAGTAGGTGGTCTTCAGATTGTGAAAGATTTTGTATGCCATATATAGTAGATATTTATCTGTCTCAAAAGTCAGTCTCAGGAAGTGGATGTGTCTCAAACAATTGGGCTCCCATCTACCATATAAGAAGTCCAGGATACGATTCCTGGGGCCTCCTGGTGAAGGCAAGCTGGCCCGTGTGGCGAGCTGGCCCTAGTGGAGAGCTGGCCCATGCGGAGGGTTGGCCCATGCAGGAGTGTTGGCCTGCACGGAGTGCTGGTCCACATGGAGAGCTGGTGCTGGGAGATGATGCAACAGAAAGAGACACAGAGGAGAGACAATAAGAGACGCAGCAGACCAGGGAACTGAGGTGGCACAAGAGATTGAGCGCCCTTCTCCCACTCCAGAAGTTCACAGGATCAGTTCCCGGTGCCACCTAAAGAGAAGACGAGCAGACACAGAAGAACACACAACAAATGGACACAGAGAACAGACAGTGAGTGCAAAAACAATGAGGGGGGAATAAATAAATCTTAAAAAAAAAAAAGTCAATCTCAATTTCTCCAGAGAAAGGCCTGCAGTCTCCCACCTGGGGAGTGAGGGATGGGTGTGCAATATCATTGTGGCAAAGAATGGGGAAATGAACCCATATATGTCTTAGCTGATCTAACCCCATCCTGCTGCCTTTCAGATGTGAGCCTCTCAGGGGGTTTTCATTCCTACTTCACTTCTACAAAGATGAACTCCCAATGGATTGAAGCCCTAATTGTGAAACACTAAGCTGTACAAGTAGTAGAATAACATTCAAAAGGATACCTTTATGGCCTCAGAGTGAGGAAGGAATGTTTAGCAAGATTTAAAATCATAAACAATAAAGAATTCCTAGGGGGGAGCAGATGTAGCTCAAGTGATTAAGCACCAGCTTCCCATGTATGATGTCCAAGGTTTGATCCCCTGTACCTCCTAAACAAACAAACAAATGAAAAAACCAACTCCAGGAAGCAGATGTAGCTCAAACTGTTGGGCACCTGCCTACCACATGGGTCCCGGGTTTGGTTCCCGGTGCCTCCTAAAGAAGATGATCAAGACAGCGAGCTGATGCAGCAAGATGAAGCAACGAAGAGACACAACAAAGAAAACACACAATGAGACACAACAAACAGGGAGCAGAGGTGGCTTAAGCCATTGGGCACCTCTATCCCACATGGGAGGTCCCGGATTTGGTTCCCAGTGCCCCCCCCCAAAAAAAATGGAAAAAAGAAAAAAGGAAGATGAGCACACAAGGAACAGACACAGAGAGCAGACAGCAAGTGCAAAAAAAGGGGTGTGTGAAGAAATACATAAATAAAATAAATCCTTAAAAAAAACAACTCTCATTGGGGAGCAGATATAGCAGATGTAGCTCAGTGGTTGAGCACGTGCTTCTCATGTATGAGGTCCTTGGTTCAATGCCTGGTACCCCGCCCCCCCAAAAAAAGAATTCATAGGTTTGATCAAGTTAGGGGAGTACTGAAATATTTTCATTTACCAAAATAGTCTCTGAATAGTGGGGCCAGAATAGTCCTTGGCTGGTTTCATTTGCTCAGCACAGCAGAATAGACAGACACACCAAACTAGGCTCTAAAGGAAAAGACGGCTTATTTGCCAGCAGGAGACTGGAGATGTGCAATCTCAAAGCAGCCCCTCTGAACTACAGAAATGCTAATATTTTATACCATCTGAGTGCTAATGAATAATTGGGGGGAAGCTGGACACAGGTTCCTTCACTAATGAACATTAAGGGGCTGAATATGATGGGGTGGTTACCAAACCAAGGTGAGTTACAAAGTTACAATCATTATCAGAGGTTAAGGTTCTGGGATAGGAAAGCACAGAGTAGAGGGCAGTCACAAAGTTTTCCGTATGGATATTAAATAGGAGGGTAGAGTGATTACCATCACCATAGCAAGTATATACACGGGTGAGGCTAGTTTTGAAATAACCATAAATAAAGGTAAGTTCAGTTTAGAATTACCATCATAATAGTAAGAATATACAAGGCAGAGGCTGAGTCTAGAGTAACCATAAACAGGGGTGAGACCTGTTTAGAATGACCATCATAATAGCAAGTCTAAGCTAAATCCAGCCATTTTCAGCAATTTCAGATATTAATCTTTTGCTATTTTTTTTTTTAAATAATATGAAGGCGTTTATGTAATTATTTGTTAATTCTTAACTCTCAGTTACAGTTTTAGGCTTCATTTTCACTTCAGAATAAACTGGGAACCTTTGTTTATCAACTAAGCAACTAAAACTTTTTTAATGTTAGGTTATGGAAGACAGGAATGCCTCAGTCAAGACCCTGGTGTTCAAGGAAATTAAAGTGGGGCTGGATTTTTTTTTTTTTTAAGGTGATACTGGGGGCTGAACCTGGGACCTTGTACATGTGAAGCAGGTGCTCAACCACTGAGCTACACCTACTCCACTGGGGCTGGATTTAAATTGCTGTGGTTCAAAAGAAAACTGATTGACTGAAATAAAATTGAGGTTAAGGGACAAGAGGCCTACATTAGGTAGAAGTGTAATGTCATATGAGTTCAGGTGGGACAGAACTTTTGGTATAGAAGTCAGTAGATGTTACTGGCCTCACTCACACACACACACACACACACACACACACACACACACGAAGTCAGTAAAAAGATCCTGGGTTAAGTTTTGTGTAGTACTGAATTATGATAAGTGTTTCCTTGGAAAAGAGTGGACAGTGGCTGAAGTAGAAGTGAAAACAGACCAATGAATGGGTTATCTACACAGACATTGTTTAAATCTAAAAAGTGGGCAAGAGTTGTGGTGAGATAAAAGACAATGTCTAATTAAGGATGGTTCAAGGATAATATGGACTATGGAGTTGACTAGATCACATCTATAGGATTTGCTACTTCTTTTAAAGAAATATCCCACCATGCACATCTAAAACTTGCTATTCATAAATGGCAGCACTTAGGAGCAGTTTGGAGGAATCACATTTTTAACAGAGGATTATTATGATTCATTATTTAATTTGACCATATTCCTCCTCTGTTTGGATTCATCTCTATAAAAGATATTTTATTTAGTGTTGAAAATTTTCGCTTTCTTACTAAACTGACTCTGAATTTCCACATTGGAATTCGCCTGCATACGTAATTGTACCAGTGAATTCAGGATGAAGGGAGATGAAAAAGACGCGGAGGACCTAAGCAACCTTTTAAGTCTAAGTATTTTAGACTGATAAAGATTGCTTGGAAGCCAAGAAACCACTGGCAAGTTTAGTCAGATTAATTCAGAGGAAGTTACTTCAGAACTCATTTTATTTATGTTCTTTTACAAGCATTTCCACTCCCACCTAAACATTCACTTCCCCCCATGCCCGTTCTCCAACCCCCTCCTTCAAAAAAAAAAAAACAAAAAAAGCAAGCCTATTTATTCTGGCTCGCCATGGGTGGCCCTATGTTTGTGATTAGTGCCAACCATTAGTGAAGATTCTAGGACTGTTTTTTTGTCTCATAACATGCAATAAAAGTAATCCTTTAAGTATGCACCTCCCTTCATTCCTTAAGTTCATTTCTTCTAACTCCACAGTTCTGTAATAGTCACTTAACATTTTGTACACGCAAGGATTCTACTCAGGGGGATCCAGCAAGTTGAATTAACTGCCTTAAGCTAAGGAAGGATCCGGTGGGAACCATTTGCTGTCAAAACCTTTTCAATTCTTCTGACTGCTAGGCCCCTAAATTAATAAAGACTTAAAATGGTTCTCAAATGTTTTACCTATAAACCTATATATATGCCAGACGTCTCCGCGGAGAGTCGCGGTGGTTTGTTGCTTCAACAGCGCTGGAACGGAACCGGCGCTCGCCGGGGTTGGCACTCGGAGCAGCCCCGGCAGCCTCTCCTCAACTGCTCAACAGGATGACCACGACCCGTCCTGCGCCAGAACTACAACCAGGACTCAGAAGCCCCCATCAACCGCCAGATCAACCTGGATCTCTAAGCCTCTTACCTCTACATGTCGCTGTCTTACTACTTTGATGGTGATGATGTGGCCTTGAAGAACTTTGCCAAGTATTTTCTTCACCAATCTCAGGAGAAGAGGGAACATGCTGAGAAATTTACGAAGCTGCAGAACCAACGAAGTGGACTAATCTTCTTTCAGGATATCAAGAAACCAGAAGAAGACCACTGGGAGAGTGGGCTGAAGGCAATGGAGTGTCCTTTACACTTGGAAAAAAGGGTATCAGTCACTACTGAAACTGCACAAACAAAACAGAAAACAAACAAACAAACAAAAAAAAGCCCATTTGTGTGACTTCATTGAGACACATTACCTGAATGAGTAGGTGAACACCATCAAAGATTCGGATGACTACAAAACCAACTTGGGCAAGATGGGAGTCACCGGATTCTGGCTTGGCAGAGTATCTCTTTGACAAGCACACTGTGGAAAACAGTGATGTGGAGAGCTAAGCCTTGTGCCTGCTTCCCCAGAACCATGAGGAGGCTTCAGTGGTCACCACAGCAGTGTATGCGTTTTGGACTTACCTTTATCTTTTCTATAAGTTGTATCGGCATCTATCAAGATCTATCATTTGTACAACACCTTCAAACAAAGTAGTTTGGTACACCCTTCCCCCACCCCCTTACCCCCCCAAAACCAAAACTATATTCATGCATACTTTCTTTTTAGAACAATTTTTAGCTTCTGCAAATTACAGACTTAGTGGTATGGTATTATCCCCTCGATACTGTAATTGTATTTTTCTTCTTGGTACAAAATGGAATTGAGTTTCTTAACAGATTCAGGGGAGTATAATTATATTATTCTGGTGTTCTGGGAAAATAATCCCCCAGCGAATCAAAGTTTTGCTTTACTTAAGACTGTGTCACCAATTCAGGAAGGCATTATTGTTTGTTGGTGCACCTCTTTCTATACTAAGAACTGAGCACTTCCCTTTGGTTAACACATTTTCTTCAGTAATTTAGGAGTATCAATTGGTCACAGGTTTCTTTCGCATTTAGTCATATTTTGTTAGATTTCTAGGCCTTTGCTTTGCCTTGCCCCTTAAAAAAATCTCTGCAGGTAGTGAATTTCAAACAATAAGTATGATTTTATAGCAGTATTTCATAGATTCTTAGCTGCATATTTTTTGTTTGCATTTTAACAAAGTGGAAATTAGTATTTGTCTTACCATTGATATTATTTTACAATTAAATGGCATTATTTCCATTTTCTTGAAATAATGATGTATATAAAATAATGATGTATCTGAATCAATAGTCTCTTAGGTTCTAGGAAATATAGTAGGTAACAGAAGGTGGCTTTTATTACCAGTATTTGAATTTCTTTTCAGTACCCTTGCTTTTCAAAATTCTGGTATATTAGAAAGGATACAAACTTGACTCATATAACCTTGGGTTACTTTATTCTTGTTACTGTGTAATGCTTGCTACTTTGAGGGAGTAAGGCTATTAGTATTTTCAATCATCATAACCCTATATATGTATGTATTTGTACATATATGTGTGTGTATGTACCTATATATGCATGTGTGTGTATAAGTTACAAAACTCCATATCCCATTATAGCAACTTACAACTCCTTCCTCATTTGAGCCCTTTCCCATTTCCTTGAGAAAGATTGTTAGCAGGCATCAACTTCTTCTTCTTCTTTTTTAAAGATTTATTTTTATTTTATTTTAAAAATTATTTTTATTTATTTATCCCCCCACCTTGCTGCTTGTGCTCTCTGTGTCCATTTGCTGTGTGTTTTTCTGTGTCTGCTTGTCTCACTTTGTTGCGTCATCCTGCTGTGTCAGCCCACCGTGCCACGCAGGCTGTCAGCTCACCGTACCGTGCAGGCCAGCTTGTCTTCACCAGGAGGCCCCAGGAATCGAACCCAGGGCTTCCCATATAGTAAACGGGAGCCCAACCACTTGAGTCACATCTGCTTCCCATATTTCTTGATTTAGAAATACATATGCTTGGAGATCTGTCTATGTACCTGGGCCATACAGCTCTAGCTCTGGATAGAGGTGCTTTCACAGAAATATATTTTAATGTGATGTGAATGGTTTTCATACAGGACTTTTTAAATAAAAGTCTGGATATTTTATAAGATTATCCATTATCTCTGGATAATATCTTTCAACAAACCATTCCCTGCATCATCATAACTTAGATTGCTAAATACCCCTTAATAGAAAACATCCTGAAAAATTCCTCTCATAGAGCAGAGGCAGCTCAACTTTTGTTTTTCTTTCTTTCCTCTTTTTCTTTATTTTTGGTTCCTTCTTTAGAGCTGTAATATTTGCTTTTTGTTTATTATTTTTGAAAATATTTCATTGTGCCTAATTGTTGTAAGCTACATTAAATTATCTTTGAGAACATTTTGAGTATAAATCAATCAATAGACTTTAAAAAGTTTTGTATAGAACATATTTTGATCTATATATCACACAATGTATAGTGAACTTTTATAATAGGACAAAATAAAGTCTAACAATTAATATTTTTAGCAAAAATTAAGCTGTAATGGTTTTTTGTGAGTATAATTTTATGTGTGACTGCAGTTAAAATTTTGTTAATTTCTCCAACAAATTTACCATATGCTTTCTCCCATTAGGCAATAAAAGCTATGCATCTTTTCAATTTTCTTCTTTAACTAATTTTTGCAATTATACCTCGTGAGTCAGGAACATGATGTAATTTTATTATATTTATTCCTATGAGTATGGTTTTCTGATTAATGTGGAAATTATGTTCTTTTCTTTATTTTCATGTGAAAAATTAGACATTACAAAATTATCAATATTTTGCTATATAAAAATAATGACAAAATGGTTTATTCTGAATAATATAATGAATGTATAGGACATACAGACATACTGCAGGTTTACTGCTTTCTTTGGGAAGCTGGATAGTTTTTGTCACTGAGTTGGAGATTGTTAATAAAAGCTTATACCTAAAGTTAAAAAAACATAGAGGTCAAACTATATTAACTGTTGACACCCCATTTCTTTGACACAAAAGGTATTGGCATATGTCAAGAATGTGATGTAAGCATTAAAAAATTTTTTTAAATGCTTTTGATTTTGAGAAGTATTATCTTATAATACAAAGAAAAAATAGACAATTTTTCTATGCTGCCACAGTATCTGGAAAGTATAAAAGTTTCTTAATTTTTTTTTTATTTTATTGGTGCGTTTTCTGTGAAAATAATTATTTTTCCAGGCTCTCATTCTTGACTTAGTCTAGGGCATTAGTATGCCCTAATCTGGCCCTGACCACTGACACAAGAACACTCCTGCTCTTTAACTTTCAGGTTACAAATGCCAGGGAGTTATAGTGACTCACACATTGCTATATTTAGAACGATGAGCTATAGCAATACATTGGATGGCATTTAGCATGCTTCCTACTACCTTAAATGATCATCTTTAATCAACTTAGTGTGCATTTTTTCCTCATTGGTAAAAGTTCACTAAGAGATAGTAATGTCTACCAAATATAGGCAACTTAATGTGTGATATGCCAGGGAATTGTTTTATAAAAAATGCCCATGTTTAGTTGTTTCTTATAATGGTCTGAAAGAATCCAACTAGTTATAGATTCATAGACTTATGGAAATGAACCTTAGGATTATCTGATCCAACACCCTCATTTTATAAAATTAGATACAAATCTAGAGACAATGACAGAAACTCAGGATTAACAGTGACCTAAAAGATTAAAAGATTATTCACTCTGATGTTTTCTGCAAAAACCTTTTAAACAACTTGACTAAGGAAATTAGTGGCAGAACTGGATCTTTCAGCTACATATTCTCAGTTGAAAGCTCTTTCTCTAATATCATTAGACTCTCTCCTTGCATAAGTATTTTAAGTGTTTTCCAACTTGTTACTGATTCCCTTTCACTGCAAGAGAATCCATTGCTGTAGACTCTACTTGGATCACCTTCAAGGGCTTAAAGAACCATCTGAAGCTCCATGACAAGTTTTGTTGTTTGTTTGTTTTATATGTATAATTTTTTTTATCAGATTCTCAAAGTAGTGTATGACCCACAAAGAGTTAGTCTACCAAGCAGTAACTGTGTATCCCACCAGAGTGAATTTTTTTCTTTTGCCTGATGTGGCACATCTACCAAGTCAAAAATCAGAAAGGAGTACTTTGGATATTCCCAGCATTGACCTTCATGCTGAGAAGAGAAAAATGAATGCTATCAATCTGTTATAAAGATTTTGTGAAAAAGAGAATGATAAAGAGCTGTTGGAGACAAGTAAATTTATTGAGCACATGAGTTTCTCTGATGCTGAAAACTATTCAATTTTCATTTCACCATGCTGTGATAATCCCAAAATTGACTTGTCTCCTCCTTCTGGATCTTATGAAACCTATAGGATATTGTGCGTGATGTATCTAATCATTTTTTTTTCTTACCTTGAGCAGCTGTTATACGGGAGGAGGAGGAAATTAAGTGGTGTTACGCTTGTTTTGCAAGTAGAGGCTTCCGTTTTCAATTTTGATTCCCTAAGCAGGAAATGACACATACCTCTTTAAAATCTCTCTGTAATCCACACGTAATAGACAGTTGATCTCAACAGAATTAGAGCAGAGAGAGAGCATCAGGTCAGAGAGATAGTTAATGAACTCTACAGACAGCATTTACACAGCAAATTCAAGAAAAGGAAAATCTTCTGATGAAACCCACGGATTATCATATGGGGCTTGAATAGTGTACTTAAAGTAAGTGCAAATGTCAAGACCTATGACAAATAAATAATAAGGTCTTTGAGGCAAGAAGTCCACCCTCTGCCAGTCTACATGGGCTGCACAGAAGCAAGCCCAAAAGGGATCAAAACATTAACATGTAGTAGCAGGATACCATGCTGAAAACCCACTGTATGATTCATTGCATATATCTATATTAAGTAATTTATACATAACTCTCATTATAGAAGGTAGGCTTCATCAGTCTCAACCTGTTCTTCTCTTGTCCTCATTAACTACTGCATTAGTTTCATATTGCTTGCTGCTGTAACAAATAGCCATAAACTTTGTGGCTTAAAACAATGCAAAATTTTATTTTCTTACAGTGCTGAAGTTCAGACATCTGAAATGGTTCTCACTGGGCTAAAATCAGTGTGTCATGAGGGTTGTGTTCCTTTCTTGAGGCTCTAGGGGAGAATCTGTTTTCTTGTCTTTTTTAGCTTCTGGAGGTTGCCCACATTCTGTGGCTCCTGTCCCCTTTCCATCTTCAAAGCCAGCAATGGCTGGTTGAGTTTATTTTTAAAGAAGCTTTAGATTACATAAATGATACATTGAAAATATAGGGGATTCCCGTATACCACAGCTCCACTCTCACACTTTGCCCATTAACATCTTTCATTAGTGTGGTACATTTGTTTCAATTGACGAACACATATTGAAGCATTGCTACTAACCATGGTCTATAGTTTACATTATGGTTTACACTTTGCACCTCGCCATTTTTCAGGTTTTGACAAAATGTATAATGGCCTGTACCCCTCATTGCAATGTCATTCCGAACAATTCTAACGTCCCAAAAATGTCCCATGTTACACCTATTCTTCCCTCTCCCTTCCCTCAGAACCTCTGGTGACCACTGTCTTTATATCAATAATACAAGTTCTTCCATTTCTAGAATAATAAGAAGTCCATTTTAGTCAATAGTTGCAGTCAATAGTTATATTTATTTACTCCTCTATCTTGAGGATTTTGGGATGGTGATGCCCACTGTTCTTCTGATTGAAAGGGGCCTTAGATCCCGTGGAGCAGATGGATGGAACTGTCTTGCTTGCAGTTGTAGATACTCTGTTTTTTGGGATGTGTCTTGTCCATCATCATCCTTTTGTTTGTTGTCCTGGGCAAGTCCAATGAACTGGAGAATAGGTATTGGCTGCAACTCTGCTGAGATTCAGGCTCAACTGGTACATGAATAGCCAGAAGATTTAAGTCTCTGGGACACATATTTAATGGGTATAGTGCTAATTATAGGTTCAAATAAAAGAGGCATAAGAGCCATGTGGAGGAAAATTATAAATGAGTCTAATTCTGATACTTTGGGGGTATTGGTTATCATATATTCCAAGGTAAGGTGCACTGACAGGGTGCTGAATTCCTAGGATTCTCTGCCCTGTCTATAGTGTCTAGATGTCTCTAGAGCCCTCAGGAACTACATGCTTGAGGCACTGTTTATTGTGGCAGTAAGTGAGATCCTCCTAAGATGTGCATAATCATAACCTCTGGAATGACTTCCTGACTCACTTTGGAATCTCTTAAACATAAAAACTCATTTGTATTTAATGTTTTCCCCTTTTGGTCCAGGTCTTTTTCCAAATGCATCACTAGTTGGCACTTGGTAATAATTTCTTGGAACTAGGGAGGCTTATCTGCTGGAGTCATGTCCCATGCCAAAAGGAAGACAGTGAGCCTATATGCTGAGTTTGGCCTAGAAAGAGGCCACATTTGAGCAACAGGAGGCTTTCAGGAGGTAACTTTTAGGCAATATATAATACTGGGCTAAGTTTCAATTTCACAAGAATGAGTTTCATAAGTAAAAGCATCAATATCAAGGGCCTAGTGTATTGGTCTGTCCTCTTTCACTGGGCACTGGCCATGTGCTTTAGGGATTCTGCCACTCTAATAAAGAATTTAGCAGGACACCCCACGATGGGAATTCAATATTCTTTTGGTTATTATGTGGGTCTCCACCCACTGAGACAACAGCCCACGACCACTTGAACACACTCATATTCCATGAAAGCGTGCTTCAGGTGCACCCCTTCCCCACACCTCCCTCCCACTGACACCCCACACCAGTGATCCTCCCCTGCAAGAGTTGTGATCCTTCTGCAATCCAAAACCTCCTGAAAAACAAATTAAAAAAACACAAAATTTACATTGAGTCTTTCATCACTGTAAGATCTGTTATCTTTTATGTACAGTGGCAATTTCTTCTGTATGTCCCTCCAGTATCTTATTTTTTCACTTTATTTTCAAAGAAGTTTTAGTTTACAGAAAAGTCACATCCTAAGTATAGGGGATTCTTATATACCCCACCCCGCCCCCTTTCACATTTTCTCTTATTAATAACATCTTACATGAATATGGTACAGTTGTTACAATTGATGAACAAATATTGAAGGATTGCTACTAACCATGGTCAATGGTTTGCATTATGGTTTACATTTTGCACTGTACACTTTTATAGATTTTGACAAAATGTATAATGCCCTATATCTGTCATTGCAAAATCATGCTAAAAAATTCTAATGCCCTAAAAATGCCCTGTGTTCCATCTATTCTTCCCTCCCCCTCCCTTCAGAACCTATGGTGACCACAAAGTTTCAATTTTTGAAGAAGAATAAAGTTCATAGTTATATGCATTAATATTGAGGGCTCGACATATGGGTCTGTTTTCTTTTATTAGGCACTGCCTATGTTCTCAAGAGATTGTTGCCCCTCTGATTGAGAACATAGCAGGACTCCCCAGAATGGAAGTTTAATATTTTCTTGTTTGTTGTGTTGTCTTCACCCACTGAGATAATACCCTATGACAAGATGAACACTTTCATATTCCATAGAAGAATGCCCCAGGTGCGCCCTATCCCACATATCCCTCCACCCCTGATGCCATGCACCAGTAACCCTCCCCTGCCATATTTGCCAAAAGAACATTCCCACCATTGTAGTTTTAACCACAAGCCTACAAAAAAAAGAGTTCACCTATTCCTTCTTCCAGCCCTCCCACCATTTCCATACATAGTCCAACCCAACCCCCTACCCTACCCACCCTCACATTCCAGCACCATCAACCTGTCAAACCACCACCCCCTTCCACCTTATAGGCTTTGCCCTTATTTAGCATCAGCTCACCACACTCTACTTCATTACTGTCTCCTGATAAGCTATTTTCCAGACTCCAACTCTCTAAGTGTGCTCAATTTGCTTAGGTCATATCAGTGAGTCATGTAATATTTGTCCTTCAGTGACTGGCTTACTTCACTCAACATAAGGTCTTGAAGAGTCATCCATACATGTGGTCGTGTATGTCAATACTTCATTCCTTCTTACAGCTGAGTAATACTCCATTGCATATATATACCACAATTTGCTTATCCATTCATCTATTGATGGACACTTGGGTTTCTTCCAACTTTTGGCAATTGTGAATAATGCCGCTATGAACATTGGTGTGCATATATCTGTTCCTGTCCCTGCTTTCAATTCTTCTGGTATATACCCAGCAGTGGGATTGTCGGATCATATGGCAGTTCTATAGTTAGCTTTCTGAGGAACCGCCAAACCACCCTCCACAATGGCTGCACTATTCTGTATTCCCACCAGCAGTGGATGAGGGTTCCTTTTCTTCCACATCCTCTCCAACGCTTGTATTTCTGTTTTTTAAAAAATACCCACCAGTCTAATAGGTGTAAAATGATATCTCATTGTAGATTTGATTTGCATTTCCCTAATAGTGATGTTGAGCATATTTTCACGTGCTTTTTAGCTATTTGTATTTCTTCTTTGGAAAAGTGTCCATTCAAGTCTCTTGCCCATTTTTTAAATGGGTTGTTTGTCTTTTTATTTTCGAGATGTAGTGTTTCTTTATATATGCTGGATATTAGACCCTTATCGGATAAATGGTTACCAAATATATTCTTCCATTCAGTAGGCTGCCTTTTCACTTTTTTGACAAACTCCTTAGAAGCACAAAAATTTTTAATTTTGATGAAGTCCCATTTATCTCTTTTTTCCTTTTGTTGCTTGCACTTTGTGT
The DNA here is from genome assembly GCA_029593785.1 of Cabassous unicinctus. Lineage (NCBI taxonomy): Eukaryota > Metazoa > Chordata > Mammalia > Cingulata > Chlamyphoridae > Cabassous > Cabassous unicinctus. The sequence continues at coordinate 23,522 of JAQZBX010024736.1, forward strand.
GTAAAGTTTATGAAACCATTTCCTACTACAAGATCTTGTACATGCTTCCCTATATTATTTTTTTATTTTGTTTGAGAGTTAACTTTCTCCAAAATCAGCTTGTTTATTCCAAGGTGCATTTTTAAGTATTGTTAGGGTGTTTACAATTGTAGATTAGAGTAGGCTTAGAGTACCCTTTTCTTTAGGGCTAAATTAGCCTATTCCTAAGATTTGACCTTTCTGGGGTCTCTACAGTGTCCAGGGTGTTCAATGAGGTCTTTCCACACTGGATGCTCAGAATTAGCATATTTCTCATCTGTGTGACCTCTAGTTGCCTTTCAGTTCCTTTCACTGGTTTTTTGCTTGGCTTCAGGGAGGCTTGCACTGCATATGCACAGCTTAATGCTCAGTCAAAGACTTCTGATTTCTGTAGCTCCAATTCCAAATGTTTCAGTAGCCCCAAAGTCGGCTTTGTCTTGGTTTAGGGAGACTACTATCTGATTAGGCTCCCGTTCCTGCTGTTGTGGTTCAAAACACATTTCCAGGCAGAAAACTAGGCAATCAAGAAGCTTTCTTCACTGGTCTCCCATCTCTCAAGGATTATAGTCCCACTGTACATGTTCTTCAGTGCCTGAAACAGTTATTTTATATACTGTGTCTAGTTTTATAACTGTTTATATTAGAATGGCTAGTCCAGTACTAGTTACTCTGTCAGGCATGAAAGGAGAAATCAGTCTTAGCACTTTCAATGGATTTCCAATGGATTGGTCTTCTCATTCACTGCATATTTGACTATGCAGGTGGGAGCATTGTCCTATTTTCCTTCTCTCTAGAATTTATGCAGACTGTTTACATTAGTCCTGTTGTCATCTGTTGCTCCTTGGTTAGGCCTTCCAGGTTATTTGACCCTTACTTGATCCTAAAGTTAGCTAGGGTTGAAGATTTGTGAGTCACTTGCATAAAGTGACTGTTAAATCCACCAGTAAATAAAAGCATGTGGAAGGGAGAAGAGAGAATGGGCATGAGAGGCATAATGGAAGTTTGCCAATTGATTGAATGATTCTCTGCTCACTTCTGAAGCATTTGATTCATAATATTTATACACCTATTTCTCACCTTATTCCTATATAATGTAGCATGCTTTAACTCCTGAACTTATATTCTTTTCTATCTAACTAGATTTCTTTCCATAAAGCCTTGGAGAATTGTCTTAATAAATCAGAATTAATTTCAATTAGCAATACTTTAGATTTCTTTCTCTGCTGTTCAGAGATTTCAGGTTCTTGAATGTGAGAGCCAAACTCTAATGGCTTCTGGGTGTTCATCATCTCAATGCAAATGAACAACTAAACAGCTCAGAGTGAATTAGGATTCTGTACTAATTACAAATTCCCAGGAGAGAGAATTTTATTTTCCCAGCTTGAGTTGACTGTCCATCTGGGACAATCAACTGTGGCAATTAGGTGAAGGTTAGGGAAATCACATGGTGCCAAAACTATTCGTTCCTGGAAGCAGATGTGGTTAAACCAGTTGAGCACCTGCTTCCCACATGGGAGGTCCTGGGTCCAGTTTCTGGTGCCGTTAAAAACAAAACAAACAAACAGCAAGCAAACAAATGAAAGAAACAACTCAGGGGAGCCAATGTGGTTCAGTGGTTGAGCGCCTGCTTCCCACATACAAGGTCTAGAGTTTGATCCCCAGCCCCAGTTCCTCAAAAACAAAAAAACAAATTATTCCATCCACCAAGAATAGCATTGCATCCCTTCTTCTTCTTCTTCTCTTTCTTCTTCCTCTTCTTTTACTTTTTGTTTTGAAATAATCATAGATTTACGGGAAATTGCAAAGAAATATACAGGGAGGTCACGTGAACCTTTCACCCCACCTCCCCGATGATGAAATCTTGCATAACAATAGTGCAAAATCAGGAAATGATTCTTGCTATAATCCACAGAGCTTATTCATATTTCATCAGTTATATGTGTGTGTGTATAATTTTATGCAAATTTATCCCATAAGTAGCTTCATGTAACCATACCACAATCAAGATATAGAAGTGTCCCATCACGTCAAGCCTCCTTCATGTTACTCCTTTAGATCTAACTTTCTCTCCCCAATCAACTAATCTGATAACCACGAATCTTCTCCCCATCCATATAGTTTTATTTCAAGAATGTTATATAATTGGAATCATATAGTATGTAACATTTTGAAATTGGTTCTTTTTACTCAGCATAATTCCTTTGGGGTCCATCCTAGTCGTTATATATATCAATAGTTCTTTATTTTCTTTTCTTCTTGCAGAGTAGTATTCAGTAGTACTGAAGGATATATCTGAGTCAGTTTGTCACAGTTGTTTTTTTTTAACCATTCACCCATTGAAGGACATTGTAATTGTTTTCATTATTGGCTATTATGAATAAAGTTGCTAGGAACATTCATGCATACGTTTTTGAATGAATATGTTTCTATTTCCCTGGGATTTTCTTAGTTTGCCAGGTCTGCTATAATAAATTCCACCATCTGGTTGGCTTAAACAACAGGAATTTATTGTCTCACAGTTTTAGAAGCAAGAGCTGCAAATTCAAAGTATCAGCAGGCTGTGCTTCCTCTAAAGTCTGTTCAGTTGATGACTTGCGGGCAATCCATAAGTCAATCTCTGCCTCCATTAAATGACAATCTGTCTCTTTCTGTCTCTTACTCACTCTTACCACTATGTCAAAATATCCTCTGATTATAAGGACTCCAGTTACATTGGATTAACATCCACCTTGATTCAGTTTGACCTCATCTTAATAGCATCTTTGAAGATCCTATTTACAAATGAGTTCACATACACAGGACCAAAGGTTAGGACTTGAACATGTCTTTGTGGGGGCATGATTCAATTTGCAGCAAGGCTAAATACCCAAGAGTGTAATTGCTAGTCATATGGTGTGGTAAGCAAAATGGTGACCCCCTCAAAGATGTCCATGTTCTAATCCCCAGAGCCTGTGACTATGTTACTTTACAAGGTGAAAGGGACTTTGGAGATGTGACTGTACTGTTAACTATTTTGAGATGGGGGAGATCATTCTGGGTTTTCTGGGTGGGCTAAATATAATCATAAGAGTTCTTATAAGAGCAAGGAGGAGGGTCAGAATCAGAAAGAGACTGGAAGACACTACACTGCTGACTTTGAAGGTGGAGAGAGGGGTCTCAAACCAAGGAATGCAGTGGTCTATGAAAGCTGTGAAAAGGCAAAAAACAGATTTTCCCTAGAGCCTCCAGAAGGACTTGATTTTAACTCCAAATGACCCATTTTTGATTTCTGACCTCCATAATTATGAGAGAATGAGTTTTTTTTGTCCTGAGCCAGTAAATTTATTGAGAAAAATAATACATATAGTAAGTGAACTTTTAGTTTTAGGAGAAACTGCCAACTTATTTTCCAGATTGAATATGTCTTAGTTTTTCTAAGCTGCTATCACATATACCACAAAATGATTTTGGCTTAAACAACAGGATTTTATTAGCTCTTGATTTCAGAGGCTAGAAGGCTTGTTTCTTCCTGGTGTTTCAGTGTTTTAGCCAAGTTTAAATCCTTGGCTTTCCCTTTACATGGTGATATCTTCTCCTTTCTCTTCAGGGTTCCATTGATTTCCAGCTTCTGGCTCCTTTCCGTGGCTTTCTCTCTCTATGTCTGAATTTCTTCTGCTTATAAAAAACTCCAATAATCCAGATTAAGGCCCACCCTCCTTTAGTTGAGACATGCCATAACTAAAATAGCATCTTCAATAAGTCCTATTTATAATGGGTTCATACCCACAAGAATGTAGATTAAGAACATGTCTAAATTGGGACACAAAATTCAATCTACCACAAATATCTCTGCTTTATAATGTATTATCCTTTCTTTAAGACTCACCACATATTCTCCTTTCATGAAGCCTATTCTTATTCAGTGATTGAATATTTTTTAATGTCTTTTAAATGTCAGTGTTCTGGGGGCAGAGACTACAGAATAGGTCCTTACTTTCATTTTGAGAGGGGATACAGATAATATATAAACACAAAACAAGAAAATATCAAATAGCAATAAATGTCATGAAGAAAATAAAACAGCTTTATTGGTTGCTTCAGAATAAATGGTTGGAGGACTTTCTGAGGAGGAGATGTTTGAGCTCAGATTTGAAGGTCAAGATGATCCAACCATGTGAAAATATTCAGAAGGAACCTCCTAAGCAAGGCAAGAATCACCCCTACTGTACAACCAAAAGAAGGCCACTTGTCAGGGTTTGCATACTAAAATAGATGAGCTGGAAGGTGGAAGTGTTAGTAGTAAAACAGGATATTTAAAATCAAGAATTTGGGGGTAGTACAATAATTAATGATGCTGAGGTTTGGGTATGTATGATCATGAAAAATATGATGGAAAAAGGCATCACTGGAAAGGAGAAGGTCAAGGAAGAGAGAAGTCAGGCAGAATGTTGAACACATTGTCACTTCAGATATTGAAATTACCAAGATATCAAAAGTAGGGGTATGACAGTTGCCAGTGAGCAGGTTTTGATGCCAGCCATGATTTGCCCAACTGAGTACAATTTCTCTTTTGAACTTTTTTTTTTTTAATGTTGTTTTCCTTTAGTAACACTTGGCTTATTCTTTGGTTTTGTATACTTCTCCCACCCCCTTCTTTTAGATTAGGCAGTTAGGTCAAGCTTGTTGTTTTCTCCTATAGCACGAATACACATTCTGTAACCCAGGATTAAGAATTAACAAATAATTATGATTATTGAAACATTATATAGATGCTTTTCAAATTAGCCATAAAGGTTAATGTCTGAAATTATTAAAATTGGTTACAGTGACTTCTTCTTTTGTATTTGGCCATTTCCAAATAAAAGCCTGCCATTGAAATGATTATTCCAGGTGGATCTTACCCTTGTATATGGCCACTTGTACCTGCTATTATGACTACTCCAGATGGATCTTACCTTTGTATAGTACATTTCTTTTGAAAGAGTGAGCAGCCCACCTTGCTCTGTTTGATATCCACATGAAAAACCTTGTAGCTGATCTTTGTTTTCCATCTGGATGCCTTGATTTCTCTGATAATGATTGTAACTTTGTGTCTAACCCCAGTTTGGTACCCACCAAAATCCTATTCAACCCCTTAGTGTTTATTAATGAAAGAACCTGTGCAAACTCTACCCCAATTATTTATTAGCATACTGGTGTTTAAAATATTAGAATTTCTGCCCCAGCATGGGACATGACTCCTGACGATGAGCCTCCCTGGCACCCAGGGATTACTACCAAGCACCAACTAGAAATGCAACTGGAAAAAGACCTCAAATAAAAGGGAGAAAAGGTAAAGACAAATGAGTTTATATGGCTAAGAGACTTCAAAGTGAGTCGGGAGGTCATCCTGAGGAAACGCTTATGCATATCTCAGCAGGACCTCATAGACTGCCAAAGTGAATACTACTCCAAATAGTGGGGCTCCTGAGAGCTCTGGAGACACCCAGGTCCTATGGTCAGGGTGGATAACTATGGCGCTTGGTGCCTTACCAGTGGGCCCTACTTTGAAGTTTGTGCTCCTGAGAGTGAAAGAGTTGGACTCAATTATGGCTTTCCTACACATGGCTCATCTGTCCCTTCTATTTAAACCTATACTTGGTGCTGGGGTTTGTAGATGTACATCCAAGAGACTGGAGTCTTTGAGCTGTCCATGTGCCAGCTGGGCCCAGAACCTCAACGGAGTTGCAACACCTACTCTCCAGTTCATTGGACTCACCCAGGACAACTAACAAGGAGGTGAAGATGGACAACCACTGTACCAAGGAAACGAGAGAGCCGACAACTGCAAGCAAGAGAGTCCCATCCATCGGCTGTATGGAATCGAAGCCTCCTCTCAGTCAGAGGTGGAGTGAAAATCACCATCCTAAAATCCTCAGGATTGGGGAATGAACTGTGGACTAGAGTGGACTTACTGGTATTCTACTATAGACATATTGTGATTCTAGCATTGGAAGAAATTACAACATTGATGTGGAGGCAGTGACCACTGGAGGCTCTGGGGGCAAGGAGAGGGAAAAAGAGTTGTAATACAGGAGCTTTTTTAGGACTTGGGAATCATCCTGAATGACATTGCAATGACAGATATAGGCCATTTTATATCATCACGTAACATGCAGAACTGTGTGAGAGAGTGTAGACTACAATGTGAACGATGGTCCGTGCTCAGTGGCGAAGCCCCAGGATACATTTATCAATTTCAATGAATGTGCCACACTAATGAAGGATGTTTAAATGGGAGGGTGTGGGAGGTGTGGGGAGTGGGGTATATGAGAATGCCTATATTTTTTGTGTAACATTTATGTAATCTAACTATCTTTTAAAAAATAAAATAAATTATTGGGAAGCGGGTGTGGCTCAGTGGATAGAGCCCCCGTTTACCATATGGGAGGCCCGGGTTCGCGCCCCGAGGCCTCCTTGTGAGGGCACGCCGGCCTGAGCGGTGCGGTGGGCTGATGCAGCAACCTCACGGCAGGAAGCGGCTGTGGCGCAATGGATAGCGCACCCGTTTACCATATGAGAG
>JAQZBX010024737.1:0-29981 GCA_029593785.1 Cabassous unicinctus
GGGGCCTCACACATGGTAAACGGGGCCTCTGTCGATTGAGCCACACCCGCTTCCTGTTGTGAGGTCTTGCTGCATCAGCCCACCAGGCTGCGCGGGCCGGCCTGCCCTCACAAGGAGGCCCTGGGAAGCGAACCCGGGGCCTCCCATATGGTAAACGGGAGCTCTATCCATCCAGCCACACCCGCTTCCCTCTTCTACTCTTTTTAATGTGTAAAACATTACTCTTTTTCCACCATCCTATCTTACCCTTCCTTTCCCCCCACCAGAATTCTTGTCACAATGTTTTAATGGAAAATACAGTCCTAAAAAATTACAGGAAATCATTTTTGTTTTGAGACTTTACTTGCTACCTTTGCAATGATGAATTATTCAATTTCTTTGATTTTTTAAAATGCAGAATTGCGAATTTATACTCACTTTCAAATGCTTGATATTTTAAGTTAAATATTTTAGTTGTTGACTGTTTTCCTAAATAATGAATATATGTATTGTACATGCTTTTTTACCCAGTTCAGATTTTCAAATATTGTTAATTACTTAAAATTCCTTAAGTGTATCTATTTAAACAATATTTTATATAGATTCTCTTAAAACTTCATCTAATACCCAATTTCACATCATGTTCTGCAGCATAATTAAAAATAAATTAATTAGATTAAATAAATACCTTATCTTTCCAGCACAGATGAAGCTGCCACCGAAAATATTTTAAAAGCTGAACTGACTATGGCTGCTCTTTGTGGAAGACTGGGCCTTGTAACTTCAAGAGATGCCTTTATAACTGCAATATGCAAAGGTTCCCTGCCTCCCCATTATGCTCTGACTGTACTGAATGCTACCACTGCAGCTACACTTTCCAACAAATGTAAGACTTGAACATATTCAAAGTTCTCTTCATCCAGTGTGGTGACATGGTAGAGAAAAGATTATAGAAATTCTAAGTCAAACCTCAGCTTTTTCACTCACTGACTCTGTGATCTTGGGGTGGTTAATATCCCTGAGTCTCACTTTTTTCCATCTCACTAAAAAAAATGGGAGTGGGAGAGAATACCCATTTAAATAGTAGTTGTGTGGATAATATAAGATAAATCTGAAAGTCTTTTTGTAAACTATAACATACGTTGAAATGATTGTGGTGATTTTTTAAGTGAAACTAATAGAACAGTGTTCTTTGCAACCACTTTGATTAAGCTGACATCCAAAAAAAATTTTTCTTGTTGAATACTTTGAAAATACTCAATTTTGATACAAGTAATATAAATATATTTCAATATGATAATTCAGTTTTCAAACTAAAAATGTGATTATTGGTCTCTAACTTTAACTAGAAAAATTTACTGGGAATACATGTTTAAAAAGCTTAATCTATCCCAATTCTACTTTGCTTATGAAGAAAAATCTGTTGAAGTTTTATAATTTTTTAAAGTTCTATGTAGAAAATAACTTAATATTCAATTAGCTTGTCTTGCTTTTTATACCTCATGAGTTTTTAAAATACTTGCCCATAGATAATAGGTAATAATGATATTTAAGTAAATGTCATAGTTGAACTTAATTTGATCAAATTGATAATATTTCAAAATAAAACATACCTTTGAATGCAACATGAAAAGTATATTTTAATTATTTAGGATTTCCTTTGTGGTCTAGCATACTCCATTCAGGGTCAAAGTGTTATGATGATAAGTCCATCAAGTGAATCTCACCAGCAAGTTGTGGCCGTTGGTCAGCCTCTAGCAGTCCAGCCTCAAGGGACAGTAATGGTAAAGTACTGGTTCTTTTCTTGATTCCCAATTACCTATCAAGGGAACCCATTGTAATCTTTTTCAGTGTCCACCAAACTTTATCATTATACTCTATATATTTTATTTTATCTGGATGGTACTATGGAAGAAACTAGTTAGCTGTGCAATTGACATTGTAACCAACTATAACACAGTCTTTCTTCAAATGAACTTGTTCTCTACAAAAATCAATGAAAATAGGCATCTGAACCTATTTTCTTAATATTTTTGTTTATTAAAAAAATCTTTGAATACGATAATGCTCCTTTATAAGCTTTTAATTTTCAAAATGCGTAACAGTTCCTGCAAATATGTCCTTTTTTATATAGCTAACTTCCAAAAATATCCAGTGTATGAGGACTTTACTTAACCTGGCACACTGCCATGGGGCTGTTCTTGGAACATCATGGCAACTTGTCCTGGCAACTCTACAGGTATGTTGTAGTGTCTGGGTCAGAGGTCAGTGTTGTTTTTATATCTAAATGCTAGCAATTTAAGTAATGCCTGCTGCTGCTTTGGGCAGGCTTAAGGAATATTATAAGTATGGAAAAAAAAAGTTGAAAAGGAAAAAGGACATGGATCCTCTTGTAGGAAGTGATGGAATACTTCTCATAACTGCCTAAGTTCCATTGCCTAGACTTGTAGTAAGTATTTTATATGACTATTAACTACTGATTTTCATTTAACTTATTAGAAACCTACTGATTTTAAGGTTATGGGAAGTTACTACTAATTTTAATTTTAGTTATTAGAATTTTTATAATTTTATATATTTATTTGTTTTGATTTTTTTTTATTTTTATTTAATTTTTACAGCATCTTGTATGGATTCTGGGATTAAAGCCTAGTAGTGGTGGTGCCTTGAAACCTGGGAGAGCTGTAGAAGGACCCAGTACAGTAAGCCCTAGTCATTCTTATCTAATTAGTGCTTCCCAGAATGTTCATAATGTTAACTTCTAATTTTATTTTTCACTTAGGTTCTAACAACAGCAGTTATGACAGATTTACCAGTGATTTCCAATATACTTTCAAGATTGTTTGAAAGCTCACAGTAAGAGTCGGTTTTTTAAATTGATAGAAACATTTTTAAGTCTATATTGTAGATCAAAATGCTTATTACTTCATTTTCATTTTAGGTATCTTGATGATGTATCATTGCATCACTTAATAAATGCACTTTGCTCCTTATCCCTAGAAGCAATGGATATGGCCTATGGAAATAATAAGGTGTGATATTTTACCTTTCTGATTTAAGTATAGCACATTATTTAGTAATAAGGTATATACCCTTTATAATCTTAGAGTTTTATTAGTAGGACCAATACTAACCTTGTAGGCTAACCATACTCTATTGGATTTTTAGTATATATATTTCTTATTCGTTGAGGGCGAAAATAAAGAGGGCATGATTTGGCTTATGATATGTCCAAATATGTATTGCAATTTTAAGTTGTGTTTATTTCTATTGTGTCCTTTATATTTTTATAAAGAATGATGCAACACTATTTTTTGTAGATGAATTCCATAAAATGTCAACACTATTACTTGTAATTTGAAGTACAAATTTAGGACTGGGATAATTTAAGATTTAAATCAAGTGATATATGTCAGTGTCTCAGTTACTCTTGTCCATGGTTGGGGTGGAAGATAAGGAGCTAATAATTTTCTTCTGAAGTTAATGATTCTCCCTTCATGTTACTATCCTAGAGAATATCCTTTGAAAATAAAATTTTTCTTTGTTTATTGACTAAGTGAATAGAACAGCGCTTTTGAATTTTGACATTCAAGAACATTTCTCTCTATACTCAAAATAACATTTTCTATTATACTTGGAAAACACAAGAAAATTTGGGTTTATATCTTAGCAATAATTATTTAAAATAAAATACTTTCTACATTTTAAAATGAATAAATATAGTTTGACCATTTGCAAATAAATGAAGACAATCCAAAACATGATTAAAGAGCTGAGACTGTGGCTTTGTAAAGTAACATCTAACTATAGGATCCAAAATTATGTTGTTAGAACAAAGTTTTATGTATTATAGTACATTGCTAGAGAATTATATAAACATGTAAAAGTCCATGTAGATATTTGAAAATATGTACTATAGTTTGTTCCAAATCAAGGCAAGGATAATATAAAATATAGTAAAGTTAACAACTTCTTTATATCTTGGATAATCCTGTGTCTTTAAGATTACTTCTTAGCACAGAACTCTATTACTAGTAGAGTCCATTAATGAAATTTGAGCACGTTTATATGATAATGTCTTGAGAACTTATGTATTCACTCAGGAAGCACAGGTATGCTTACTATGTACATGAAACTGTGCCAGGGGATATAAAGATAATATGAGTTTTCTACTTTCAAAGAGCATATAAACTACTTGGCTCATGAGTAAGTGACAGTTAAGGTGATGTATGAGTCTAAGTAGATAGTATAAATACTAATCCTTAGTATTTTGTTATATGAGAACTTTTAGTATGTATTTGTATTAAGATAAATTAATATTAATCAAGATTTCATTAGTGTGATTGGGGTTGGATATTAAAGGAATGGTAAGATTTAGAGAGATAGGAAAGGGCAGGTTTATGAAATCAAAAGGGAAAAATGTTACATATCAGTGAGGTTTGAGAAAAATACTAGGAAATTTGATTAGTAGTTTATTGTTCTCCTTGGAGAGTTTATCAAGAAAGTGGTAGAAATAGGTGCCATCTTTCAGGGGGGCTTGGAGGGAACAACTGTTGAGAAAGTGGATACCCCAAGTGGAATGGAGGTAACTTCTTTAGGAATAGGTTCACATGTATCCATTTCAGGATTGATTTTTTTTTTTTTTAATTTATTGAAGTATATCATTCATACATAAACATACATAAACAGTAATTGTATAGTAATAGTTGTAAACTTACAAAACAAGCATGCATAACATCGTACAGGACTCTCATACCTCATCCTACCATCAATACCTTGCATTGTTGTGAAACATTTTTAACTAATACTTAAAGAGCATCCTCAAAATATTACTACTAATCAAAGTGTTCTTCCCCCAACCCACCCTATTATTATTATTATTATTATTATTATTATTATTATTATTATATCCTTTTTACATGGCCATAACATAAACAATAAGTATATAGTAAAAGTTCTGCACTTACAAAGCAAACATGCATAACATCATACAAGAGTCCCGTACATCAAGCCACCACTAACACCTTGCATTGTGAGACATTTGTTATAAATTATGAAAGAATATTGTCAAAATCTTACTACTAATTATAGTCCTTATCTTACATTTGGTATATTTTTCCCCCAACCCCCCTATTATTATTTTTAAAATATATTTTTATGATAGAAGTTGTAAACTCACAAAACAATCATGCACATGGGCAGAATTCCCAAACAACACCCTCTATCATCACACCACACAGTGGTAGAACATTTGCTACAGATTATGAGATAATATCTTCAGATTATTACCAGGTCCACAGCCTACATTTGGCACACTTTTTCCATACTCCTCCATTGTCAACACAGTACATCTTTGGCTTAGATTCATGAATATTACATTATACTGTTAATCACAGTCCATAAGTCACTCCAGTTGTATTTTTCTCGTGCTTCTCCACATTCCCTGCAATAGTGATATACATCTGCTCGAGCTCACCAAGCACACTCTTGAATCTGTACCATCAATCACAATTCTCATGCACCTCTGGGTTTACTGTGCTATTCAGTCCCTAGATTATTCTCTAGCTTTCTGTCAATTGGTATTTACATCCCTAGACTACCATTTTCAGTCACATTCCCATTTATAAGCCAGCTGTTACTGAATATAATGTGTTACCATCAACTCGGTACATTTCCACACTTTTACAGTAAAGTTAATGAAAACTTCTGTATACGTTAAACACCAGTAGTCCATCTCAGTCCTCCTCTTATCTTCTTTAAGAATCTACCACCTACCACCAGGTCTTGAAGATATTGTCCTACATTTTCTTCTAGAAGCTTTATGGTTCTTGCTTTTATATTTAGGTTTTTGATCCATTTTGAGTTCATTTTTTCATAAGGTGTGAGGTAGGGGTCCTCTTTCCTGCTTTTGACTATGGATATCCAGTTCTCTCAACACAATTTGTTGAATGGACTATTCTGCCCGAGCTGGGTGGATTTGACAGGCTAGTCAAAAATCACTTGACCATAGATATGAGAGTCTGTTTCTGAACCATCATTTCAGTTCTGTTGGTCTACATGTCTGTCTTTTTGCTGGTACTATGCTATTTTTACCACTGTAGCTAGGAAATATGATTTAAAGTATGGAAATGAGAGTCCTCCAACTTTGCTTTTCCTTTTTAAGATGTATCTAGCTATTCAGGACCCCTTACCCTTCCAAATAAGTTTGATAATTGTATTTTCCATTTATTTTTAAAATGGTAGAATTTTTGTCGAGATTGAATTGAATCTATATATCAATATGAGTAGAATTGACATCTTAATGATATTTAGTCTTCCAATCCTTGAACATGGAATGCTCTTCCAATTATTTAGGTCTTTTTAAAATTTCTTTTAACACTGAGTTGTAGTTTTCTAGAATACAAGTTCTTTATATCATTGGTTAAGTTTATTCCTGAATATTTGGGTTTTATTTGTCATATTTTATTTTCACCACTCTTTTGACACTTTTAGTTACTTTTATTGATATGATTTTCATTTCTAGACTCTCTTCCAAGCCTCTCTCTCCTGTCTTTTCTTTTCAGGCTGTAGCACAGCCTTTAGTATTTCCTGCAAAGCCGGTGTCTTGGTTACAAACTCTCTCAGTTTCTGTTTATCTCTGAATATTCTAAACTTGCCCTTATTTTTGAAAGACAATCTTGCCGGATATAAGATTCTTGGCTGGAAGTTTTTCTCTTGCAGTATCTTAAATACCACTGTCTTCTTGCCTTCATGGTTTCTGATGAGAAATTGGCACTTAATCTTATTGGGTATCCCTTAAATGTTATGCATTGCTTTTCTCTTGCTGCTCTCAGAATTCTCTTTGTCTTTTGCATTTGACATTCTGATTAGTATGTATCTCGGAGTTGATATATTCAGATTTATTTGGATGGGAGTACATTGTGCTCCTTGGACATGGATATCTATGTCCTTCAATAGGGTTGGGAAATTTTCTACCATTATTTCTTCAAATATTCCTTCTGCCCCTTTTCCCTTCACTTCTCCTTCTGGGACCCATGACACATATGTTTGCATGTCTCTTGCAATTACTTAGTTCCCTGAGACCTTGCTCAATTTTTTTTATTTTTTTCTTCATCTGTTCTTTTGTATGTTCGCTTTCAGAGGCCATTTCTTCAAGCTCACCAATCCTTTCTTCTGCCTCCTCAAATCTGCTATTATATGATTCCAGTGTATTTTTTATTTCATTTAGTGTGCCTTTCATTCTGCTATTTTTCTATGTATGCTTTCAGATTCTTCTTTATGCTCATCCAGTGTCATCTTAATATCCTCAATCTCTTTAGCAATCTCATTGAATTTATTAAGGAGATTTGTTTGAACATCTATAATTAGTTATCTCAACTTCTTTATGTCATCTGGAGGCTTATCTTGTTCCTTTAACTGGGCCATATCTTCCTGATTCTTATTGTGAATTGTAATTTTTTGTTGTTATCTTGGCATCTGCCTTACTAGATTATTTATTCTGGGTACAATTTCTCTCTTTAGTTTAGCACTTTCTTGCCCTTCCTTCCTTGCTGGTTGTGTAGTAGGAGCCAAGGATGTAGCTGGTGCTGTAAGCTGTGGAGGCTCAAGCTGCCCTCATTGCCCCCAGTGAAGCTTCTCCCAACTTCCTCCTTTGGCAGGGATCAGGACAGAGTCACAGCTGTGTGGAATAATCCAAGTCATTCCTGAAGACTAGATTGTATTTGCCCAGAGACACTGATGAAGCTTCACGCCCCTTTCTCCCCTGCCTGGGGCAGGGATGGAGCTGCAGGTGTGAGCAGCAATCTATGCCATGTGGGTCCAAAATGACCGCATTTGCCCCGGTAGACTTCCAACTATTCAGTCTGTGTCAGCTGAATATACCTACAGTTACCCGGAGAAGCTGGTACAAGGCCCATCAGCTTCCTCCCTGCTAGAGGTGGGGCTGAAGCCTAGGCTAGGGCTGCAGGCCAATCTGGGTGAAAGAAACCAGTCTCTACAGTCACTGTGATTTTCAATCATCCTCACTTCCCCTCATGTTGGGATCAGAGTCAGAATGGTGGCTACTGGCCTTTCCAACTTGGACAGGTCCAACCTTTAGCTGTTCTTAGGGTTATACTTTGCCAGCCGAATTTACTAATCAGTAGCAGAAATCAGTGGCCAACTATCTCTTCCTCTCATTTTGGGGAAATGAAGCTTCCAACTCCAGTCACAAAATAGCTGCTGAGGCGTCTTACATGGCCAGAGTAGGATGATCACCTGCCTCCATTGAGTGGCCTGTATTTTCCTGGAGAGGCTGGCACAGGTCCCCCCAGCTTCCTCCCTGCCAGAGGAAAATGTTTTTCAAACTTCTTGACAGTCACACATAAAGCTTGGCTACTTTAAGACTTCACTAATAAGATTGCTCCTTCTAGTCAAAAGACTATTCTGTGTGTCTGGTATAATTTTTGAATTTTCAGTTTTATTTACAGTCAAAGTACTCAGAATTCTTACATAATATCAAAATGTAATATGTTTTTCTCCCTAGGAGCCATCTCTTTTTGCTGTTGCCAAATTGTTAGAAACTGGTTTAGTTAACATGCACCGAATAGAAATTTTATGGAGACCCCTTACTGGCCACCTACTTGAGGTAACTTATTTTTCTTAAATATTATATTTAAATTTTTGTTACAAGCTTTTTGTTGACTTTTTGTGCATATGATTATATTTCCAGAATAGACATTTACATTGGACTAAGGATTTTGGATAACCATTTGAAAAATCATCATTAACTTTTTTTTCCCTTTCATTTCTGCCCTTGTGCTTTTTTTTTTTTAATACATTTTTATTACAGAAGTTGTGAACTTACAAAACCAGTCATGCACATGTGTAGAATTCCCATACAATGCCCCTTCACCAACACACCACACTATGATGGAACATTTGTTACAGATTATGAGATAATATCATCCAACCGATAACACTAACTATGGTCCATAGTGTACATTTGACCTATTTTTTTCCATACCCCACTATTATTAACACAGTACATCTTTGGCATTGATGCAAGAATATTACACTATCGCTGTTAACTATAGTCCATAGGTTACATTAATTGTATTTTTCCCATGCGTCTCTACATTCCCACAACCCTGCAATGGTGACGTACGTCCATTCTGGCTCACAAAAGGACATTCTTGGATTTGTACCATCAACCACAATTCTCATCCTCTCTGGGTTCACTGTGTTATTCAGTCCATAGATTATTCTCTAGCTTTCTTTCAATTGACATTTACATCCTAGACTACCCTTTTCAACCACAATCCTATTTATAAACCAGCTGCTACTCACTATAATGTATGACCATCAACTCTATCCATTTCCACACTTTTACAGTCAAGTTAATTAAAACTTCTACATACATTAAGCATCAGTAGTCCTTCTCAGCCCCTCCTCTTATCTCCTAATAACCTATACTCTAGGTTTTAATTCCATGCTTTTTTCCTTTGTATTTCGTTCATATTAGTGAGACCATGCAATATTTGTCCTTTTGTTCTGGCTTATTTCACTGAGTATAATGTCTTCAAGATTCATTCCATGTTATCATATGTGTCCCAATTTCATTTCTTCCTACTGCAGCATAGTATTCCATTGTATATATATATATACCACATTTTGTTTATCTATTCATTGGTTGGTGAACACTTGCGTCGTTACCATCTTTTTCTGCCCTTGTACTTTTGTCTCTATATTTTATCAAGGACTAGAATTATATAGTAATTGGTTTGGTAAAGGTGTAGATTGCTTTTATTGACCAGAAATTGGTGAAATTTTAATTGAAAAATACCAAAGAAATCTCTGAAGTCTCCATCAGCTGTTAGATTGGCACCCCTTTCTTTTATTATACAGTCTCTTGACTACCTCAAGTTCCCGCTAGTTCTGAAATGATTTAAGGTAATTGGAACTGAGAGTTCGTAGTAAATAATCCTCATTTACACCTTTTGCTATGGTTATGAGATAGTTCCTCTACAGAGGGAAAAGCTTGGTTAGTGTCACTATTATTGATAGTGCCATGAAATTTTATTAGATTTGTGTTCTCCTGTATTCAGTTAGGGGTGACTCTTAAGAATTAGCCTCACTGGATAACCAGCTCCTGCTGGTATATGTTTGTGTGTAGTTTAGGTTTAGGTTTCCAGAGTCTTTTATGTTATTTCAGTAACCTGAGAAAGATACTATCTTTTGTGAGAAAGCAGATGTGCTTGAGCTTTTTATTATTTTTTTTTCATTTTATTGGGATGACTTTTATGAATTATTAAAGGATATGTGCAGATTCCTTCTTACGTCAAGTAGCAAGCAAGAAATTTGTAAAACTTTAGCACAATATTTGATTATGAAGGAAGACTAAATTAGGAACCTTAGTACCAGCTTGATTCTTTTGTTTACTCTAATGGCATGTAATTTGCTTTTATGAAATCCTTTTTTGCCTGTGACTTGTTTTAGTTTCATGTTTTTTCTTTCTGTTTCTCTTTTGCTTCCTCTTGTCCCTTATTCAGAAGGTAAGATTGATTACAGTTTGGATATAATTCTTCTTTCAACCCTTATTGATGATCATTTGCTATAATTTCAAAAGTGTATAAAAAAAAAGAAAGTATATATTTTAATTTTTCTTTTCTCAATTTGATGTCTGATTTGTATCTTAAGTATACAAATTAAATATTTAATTTTTATTCAATATATATACTTTCAGGTCTGCCAGCATCCAAACTCTCGAATGAGAGAATGGGGAGCAGAAGCGTTAACATCACTTATTAAAGCAGGATTAGCATTTAACCATGATCCTCCACTTTCACAAAATCAGGTAATTTGTAATTTGGGGAGACTCCTATCTCATTTTTATGGAAGAATGCTTAATATAAAATCATCCTTTTACATGTCTAATTATTTTTTTAAAAAATTATCAAGTGGAAAGTATTCTAAAAATGAGTTTTTGTTACTTAATATTCTATTTTTTTATGTAGGCCATGGATCTCTTATAGAGAACTGATATGCCTGATACATCTTTAGGATTGTCCTTAGAAAAATTTTAAACAACTTCTTGTGAATGACACTGAACTAAGTTAATAAATCGCCTATGATTGGTCTCCTGGTTTAGATGTTTCCCTCTTCATGCAGTGCTGTGGCTTTTTTATGGGGCTCAATTTAATTATCCTTTTTTTGCTTTGGTTCTTACCTGCTTCTGATTTTTTTCTGTCTTACTGGGGAGAAAACAAGTAGCAAAAGAAGTAAGCACAATAAAATAGATTTTTATTTTTAAATAGCTTGAAAGTTATATACTTTCAGAGTTAACTTTGTGTTATGAATCCATTGTCCTGACTCTCTTAATCATTTGCATATATCTTAGATAATTTTTTAAAGTTCACCAAAGTTTTATTGTTTCAAGACTGAGAGGAATCAAGAATTTAATAACCATTCTTGTTGCCCTCATTATCTTAATGTGTTGTAATTGTATTCAGTAAATACTCAACAAATAATTATTGACACTATGTGCCAGACAGTGTTTTAGCTCTTGGAATAGAATGATGAATAAGATGGAAAAGGTTTGTGCTCTTACAGAGCTTATATTTTATTGATTTTCTATTTTTCTCTACTATAGTTTGAGTTTTTTTAAGAGAAAAACTTTGTCTTTTTATTTCAGAATCCCTTACCAGCTCAATACCTGACACATAGTGAGAACTTAGTGTTTGTTCAATCATTGAACCAAGTAAATGAATCCTTAGTGAGAAGAAAGTTAAAAATGAGTCAAGTGCTTTCAGATACTGAAAGGATGGAATGGAGTGCTTTTTTTTTATTAAATACTCCAACAAATTTTATGGTTTTGTATCATCTTTGTTAATATCTGCCATACTTGTTCATTTTTAAGGGGTATTACAGCAGTTTTTATTACATCACACTGAATTTTAAATTCAAATACATGTAGCATGTTTTAAAAAAGTAAATGAAAGGTAATTTTAGAAATTGGGAATTGTTTTCCCCTCTCCAAATACAGCTACATATATATTTCCTTTGTGAGGTTCTTTTTTATATGGGTCTATAATTAGAATCTTTTAAAATAAGGGTAACTCTCCATTTATCTTGAAATCTAACATTTTGATAATTCTTATTTTCTCTTATTTAAAAAAAAAAGGTAACAAAATAAACACAATGATTACTGTTGGAGAGAGCATATCCGGTGTTGATTTTAGGAAAAATTTCTCTTTACCACAGCAGTCTGAGTGGAGGAGAATTTAAACTTAAAAGGCGAGAGCAAAGCCTTCCTATCTTTGGGCTTCTCTTCCTAAGTAGATTTTTGTCCCCTTTTCAGAGGCTGCAGTTGCTTTTATTGAACCCGTTAAAGGAGATGTCCAATATTAACCATCCTGATATTCGACTCAAGCAATTAGAATGTGTGTTGCAGATTCTGCAGAGTCAGGGAGACTGTCTTGGGCCTGGATGGCCATTAGTACTTGGAGTCATGGGAGCAATCAGAAATGATCAAGGGTAAGTGTCTAAATTATCATCCAAAAAATGATAGAGGTGGAAAGGGAATCAATCCTAAAATCTTGCAGTAATGGTAATATTTTATGTAGGTTTAAGTCTAATAGTCAGAATAGTTTTTTCTTTTTTTCTTTTTTTTTTTTAAAGATTTATTTATTTTATTTATTTATCCCCCCCTTGCTGCTTGTGCTGCTGTGTCCATTCGCTGCGTGTCTTCTCTGTGTCTGCTTATCTCCCCCTTGCTGTGAGGTCTTGCCGCATCAGCCCACGGCGCCGCGCGAGCCGGCCTGCCCTCACAAGGAGGCCTCGGGAGGTGAACCCGGGCCTCCCATATGGTAAACGGGGGCTCTGTCCACTGAGCCACACCCGCTTCCCAGAATAGTTTTTTCTTAATGCTATTCCCAAATAGCTATAGGGAATTTTTAGGGTTCGCCTTTGTTTTGGAAGAATGGAGAACGGGCTGTTTATTCAATGCTTAATAAGAATACAAGATATATTAAAGATCATTGAACAAATTCATTAAGTTTTATAACACATCCAAAGACAGGGTTTTGTTTTGTTGAAGTTTGTATTTTGGTAAGATGTAAATTAGTGTTTAGAGGCTGACCTCTTTGTGTTTATTAATAAATCTAAGAAATTCCCTTAAAATGACTTTTTAAAATCCATTCATTTATTCATTAAGCATTTATTCTGTGCCTAATGTATTTCAGTACTAGGCTTGCTAGTCAATCTGGTTGCACAGATAAATAGCTCTTGCCATAAAAACAGTTATACTATACCATGATAAATACTGTGAGGAGGTAAGCCTAAGGAATTTTGGAAACATAGTGCATTTAACCCAATGTAGGATGAAGATATTTTAGGGAAGATGTCTTAAAGTAAATATCTGAATTAAGTATTGAAGAATGAATGAGTTAGCAAACAGAAGGGAAAACATGCTCAAAGCAAAAGAAGCAACATTTGTGCACAGGTGTTTATTCTGTAGCAGAAGGGAAGCCTTTGCCCCTGTAGAGGTGAGCAGAGGATAAAATTATAAGGGTCTTATATGCTATTATAAACTTTTTTTATTTCTCCTGAACACATTTGGGAGGCATTTTAATATTTGTAGCTGAGGAATGATGTGATCAGATTTGCATTTGAGATACATCACTGTGACAGAAGCATAGAGGGGAGGGTGATGATTGAGAGAGACTGCAAGTGTTCTCTAGAAATAAAGGAGATGGGTTTGAGCTACTTAACAGATTGACTATGGGGCAAAGGGAGAAATAGCAATCAGTAGTGACTCCCAGATTTCTGACTTAGACACCTTAAGTGATAGTGGTATCATTAACTAAATAGGAAATCAGGAGGAAGAACAAATTTGGAGGGACTTGCTTAATTTAAGGTATAGCATTGCAGTTGAGAAGTTTAGTAGTTTTTTAGATATATGTGTCTCTTATTCTCCAGAGGACTCCTATACTATCTTGTTTTGATGACTCCTTTAGGAGTTTACATGATAGAGATGTTTGAAACTAGTTTGGAAAATTATTTTTTCTTAAATATTTGTTGTACTACTTATGCTGTCATCCCATTTATTTAGGTCTTCTTTGATTTCTTTTGGCAGTGTTTTGCAGTTTTTTGTGTGTGTACAAGTCCTTTACATCCTTGGTTAGATTTATTCCTAGATATTTAATTCTTTTAGTTGCTATTGTAAATAGATTTGTTTCCTCGCTTTCTTCTTCTGATTATTGATTGCTTGTTGTATTAGTCAGCCAAAGGGGTGCTAATGTGAAATACCAAAAATGGGTTGGTCTTTATAAAGGGTATTTATTTGGGGTAGAAGTCCACAGTTACCAGGCCATAAAGCGTTAAGTTTCTTCTCTCACCACAGTCCATTGCCACGTGTTAGAGCAAGACAGCTGCCAGCGTTTGCCAGGGTTCAGGCTTCTGGGGTTTCTCTTCCCGGGGCTGCGTTTCTCTCTGGGCTTAGCTCCTGTTTATTCCACCAGGTCAGCTGTAGATGATCAGGCGAATGGCTTCCTCCTCTTCTCCTGGAGCCTTCTTTCCAACATCAAAACTGCTTCTCAAAAGACTGCTTCCTCTGTCCTTTGCCTTGCCTTTTATATTTGATTCCCCACCCACCAAGGGGTGGGGCTCAACGCCCTACTGATGTGGCCCAGTCAATGCCACCTAATCATAACTTAATCATGCCCAGATTAACAGATCAGTTTACAAGCATGATCCAATTATATTTTTGGAATTCATAATTACATCAAACTGCCCAACTGTAACACTTGTGTATAGGAACAGTACTGATTTTTTATTATTGATATTGTAACCTGCCACTTTGCTGAATTCATTTATTAGCTCTAGAAGCTTTTTTGTGGGTCTTTTAGGATTTTCTGTATATAGGATTAAGTCATCTGCAAATAAGGAAAGTTTTACTTCTTCTTTTCCAATTTGGATGGCTTTTATTTCTGACTGCTCTGGCAAGAACTTCTGTATAGTGTTGAATAATAGTGGTGACAGTGAGCATCCTTGTCTTGTTCCTGATCTTAGAGGGAAAGCTTTCAGTCTTTCACCATTATGTAGGGTGTTAGCTGTGGTTTTTTCATATATGTCCTTTATCATATTGAGGAAGTCTCCTTCTATTCCTAGGTTTCTAAGTGTTTTTTATTAGGAAGGGGTGCTGGATTTTGCCAGATACCTTTTTGCATCAATTGGGATGATCATGTAGGTTTTCCCCTTCATTCAGTTAATATGGTGTATTACATTAATTGATTTTCTTATCTTAAACCACCTTGCATACCAGAGATAAATCCCACTTGATGATGGTGTATAATTCTTTTAATGTGATGTTGGAATCAGCTTGCTAGGATTTTACTGAATATTTTTACATCTTTATTCATGAGACATTGGTCTGTAATTTTTTTTTCCTGTGGTATCTTTATCTGTCTTTGGTATGAGCATGATGTTGACCTTGTAGAATGAATTAGGTCGTGTTCCCTCCTCTTCAGTTTTTTTGGAAGAGTTTGAGCAAGATTGGAGTTAAGACTTCTTAGAATGTTTGGTAAAATTCCCTGTGAAGCCATCTTGTCCTGGGCTTTACTTTATTGGGAGGTTTTTGATTACTGATTCAATCTCTTTGCTAGTTATTGGTTTGTTGAGATCTTCTATTTCATTTTCAAAGTAGGTAGTTTGTGTGTTTTGAAGAATTGTTCATTTCTTCTAGGTTATCTAATTTATTGGCATACAGTTGTTCATAGTATCCTCTTATAGCCCTTTTATTTTAGTGGGGTCAATTTAGATTAACAATTTTATGATCAAATTTGGAAACAACCTTTAAAGAGTTCATTTTCCTTTTTCTGACTTTAGTCATAGAATTATAGAGGCAAGTACCTTAGTAAGTCATCTTCTCTTGTCCCTGCTTTGGTCCCAGGCTAAGGTACGAAAAGGTTTTATGAGAAGATGATTTCACATTTTCCCTTTGTACGCTGTGTAGTAAATGACAAGTTCTTAATATGAATTTGTAACTTTGAGTTAATCGTTCTAGTAGCTTTTTTTTTTTTTAATGGTCAGAAAACATATTTAGAATTAGCCAGCTGGACTCAGTTTAGATGATCCCAATTATGTTGGCAACATCCAAAGCATCATGGGAGCCAGTTGAGCATATGTCTTCTTTTCTCCATCAGGCTTGATCAGGGTGTTGACCTTGGCCACAACAATATCATAGAGCTTCTTCACAGCTTGTTTGATCTGGTGCTTTTTGGCCTTAATATCCACAATGAACACAAGTGTGTAGTTGTCTTCAATCTTCTTCATGACTGACTCAGTAGTGGTCAGGGGGAACTTGATGATGGCATAGCGGTCAAGCTTGTTTCTCCTGGGTGACTTTCCTGAGGATATTTGGGCTGTCTTCTGAGACGCAGCGTCTTAGGCCACTGGAAGGTGGGTGACAGGTGGATATTCCTCTTTTTGTGGCTTCAGACACCTTTCAGTACTGCCTTCTTGGTTTTCAAAGCTTTTGCTTTGGCTTCGGTTTTGGGAGGGGTAGGGATTTCCTTCTTTGCTTTCGGCAACATCTTTGTTAAAAGCTCTAGTAGCTTTTTTGTAGGTGACTTAAGATCTTTTACGTATAAAAAAATAAAATAAAAAAAATTTTTTTTTTTGCATTATGTCTTTCATCCCCATAAGATCAGTTATCTTTTATGTACAGTGACACTTTCTTCTGTATGTTCCCCAGTGTCTTATTTTTTTTCACTTTATTTTCAAAGAAGCTATGGTTTACAGAAAAGTCACATAGAAAATATAGGGGAATCCCATATACTCCACCCCCCCCTCCTCTTACATTTCCCCCTATTAATAACATCTT
Source organism: Cabassous unicinctus (assembly GCA_029593785.1). Taxonomy (NCBI): domain Eukaryota; kingdom Metazoa; phylum Chordata; class Mammalia; order Cingulata; family Chlamyphoridae; genus Cabassous; species Cabassous unicinctus. The sequence continues at coordinate 16,841 of JAQZBX010024737.1, forward strand.
ACATGAATATTGTACATTTGTTACAATAGATGAACAAATATTGAAGCATTGCCACTAACCATGGTCAGTGTTTTACATTATGGTTCACATTCTGCACTGTACACTGTTAGAGGTTCTAACAAAATGCCTAATGGCCTATATCCATCATTGCAAGATCATGTAGAACAACTCCATTTTATTTATTTATTTATTTGTATTTTTTATTATTTTATTTATTTTTTGGCTTTGTTTATGGGGAGGTTTTGGATTGCAGAAGAGTCACAACTGTGGCAAGGGAGGATCACTGGTGTGGGGTGTCAGTGGTGGGGGGATGTGGGGGTGGATGGACTTAGGGCATGCCTCTATGGAAAATGAATGTGTTCAAGTGGTCATGGGGTGTTGTCTCAGTAGGTGGAAACCCACACAAAACCAAAAGAATATTGAATTCTCTGGGGAGTTCTGCCACATTCTCTAATAGAGTGGCAAGAATCCCTAGAGTACATGGGCAGTGCTTCGCGATGGAAGACTGGCCAATACGCTGGGCCTTGATGTTGATGCTTGTACTTAACCTTGTTCTTGTGAAATTGGAACTTAGCCTAGTATTATATATTGCCTAAGAGTTACCTCCTAAAAGCCTCCTTGTTGCTCAAATGTGACCTCTGTCTAAGCCAAGCTCAGCATATAAACTCACTACCTTCCCCCAGTGTGGGACATGACTCCCAGGGATGAGCCTCCCTAAGGATTATTACCAAGTGCCAACTAGCAATACGTTTGGAAAAAGACCTTGACCAAAGAGGGAAATATTAAATAAAAATAAGTTTTTATGCTAAGAGATTTCAAAGTGAGTTGGAGGTCATTCTAGAAACACTTACGCACATCTCAGAAGGATCTCACTGACTGCCACAATAAACAGGGCCTCATGCAGGAGTGCTCCTGAGGGCTCTAGAGACTTTTGGACACTAGAGGCAGGGCAGACAACCCCAAGAATTCAACACCTTGTCAGTGGGCCTTACCTTGGAATATATGATAACCTATTCCCCCAATGTATCAGAGTTGGACTTGTGATTTTCCTACACATAGTTCTTCTGTCCCTTTTATTTGAACCTATAATTAGCACTATACCCATTAAATCTGTCCCAGAGACTTAAATCTTCCAGCTGTTCATATGCTGGTTGAGCCCTCAATCTCAGCAGAGTTGCAGCCAATACCTACCCTCCAGTTAATCGGACTCACCCAGTACAGCTAACAAAAGGATGATGATGGACAAGGTCCATCCCAAAAAAAACAGTGTCTACAACTGCAAGCAAGACAGTTTCTTCCATCTGCCCCTTGGGATCTAAGCCCCCTCTCAATCGGAAGCAGAGTGGGCATCACCATCCCCAAATCCTCAAGATTGAGGAATGAACAAACATAAGGGGGGAATGCAACTATAAGTAGGCTTATTATTGTTCTAGTAATGGAAGAACTTGTAACATTGATATAAAGGCAGTGGTCACCAGAGATTCTGAGGGGAGGGAGAGGGAAGAATAGGTGTAATATGGGGCATTTTTGGGACATTGGACTTGTTCTGTATGACATTGCAATGATGGATACAGGCCACTATGGTTTGCAAATTGTAAACCATAATGTAAAGTATAGACCATGGTTAGGAGCAGTGCTTCAATATGTGATCATCAATTGTAACAAATGTACCACACTAATGAAAGATGTTAATGGGGGAAAGTGGGGGAGGGGAAGGAGGTGGGGTATATGGGAATTCCCTATATTTTTAATGTAACATTTACGTAATCTAAAGTGTCTTTATAAATAAATAAATAAATAAATAGAGGAAAAAAAGATATTTTATGTAAACAATCATGCTGTCTGTGAATAAAGACAGTTTTATTTCTTCTTTTTCAATATTTTGGCCTTTTATTTCTTTTTCTTATTTTTTTTCCCTAGCTAGGATCTCCAGTAAATGTTGAAAAGAAGTGGCAAGAGGAAATATTTTTCTTTGTTCTCCATTTTAGGGGAAAAACATTCAGTCCTGTGCCATTAAGTATGATATTAGCTGTGGGGTTTTTTTAGATGCCTTTTATCAAGTAGAGGAAGTTCACTTTTATTTCTAGTTTGCTGAGAGTTTTTATCTTGAATGGGTATTGAATTTTATAGAATACTTTTTCTGTATCTTTTGAGATAGTAGTATGGTTTTTCTTTCATTGTGTTAATGTGGTGAACGATATGATTTTTTTGAATGTTAAACTAACTTGCCTTCTTGAGATAAACCTTACTTGATCATGATTTGTTTCCTGTTTTATTTAATGCTGGATTTTATTTCTTAATATTTTATTAGGGATTTTTGTGTCTCTGTTCATGAGGGATTTTTTTCTATAGTTCTCTTGTAAACTCTTTATCTACTTTTCATAGTAGGGTAATACTGCACATAATGAGTTGGAAAATGTTTCTGCCTCCTTTTCTTTTGAAAGAGGTTGATTTATTTCTTCCTTCATGCTTGATAGATGTCACCATTAAATCTATTTGGGCCTCAGGTTCTTTGTGGGAAGTTTTATAATTACATGTCAATTTGCTTAATTAATATAGGACTATTCATGTTTTGTATTTCTTCTTAGGTCCATTTTGGTCATTTATGTCTTCCAAATAATTTGTTTATTTCATCTAACTTGTCATATTTATAAGCATAAAGTTCATAATATTTCCTTAAACTTTTAATATCTGTAAGATATGTAATGATGCACTTTCATTCCTAACATTGGTAATGTGTCTCTTAAAGATGTCAGCTAGGTCATGTTGGTTGATAGTATTGTTCTTCTTACATGACCTTACTGATTTTCTGTCTACTTATTCTATAAATTAATGAGACGGGAGTATTAATATCTACACAATAACTTTGGATTTGTTTATTTCTCCTTTCAGTTTTGTCAATTTTGCTTAATGCATTTTGAATGTCCACAGATTTAGGATTATTTTGGTTTCTTGATAAATTGACCCTTTTATCATTGTGAAATTTACCTCCTTATCCCTAGTAATATTCCTGTTCTGAAGTCTGTTTTGTTTGGCAGTAATATAACCTCTCCAAATTACTTTTACTCCACTTGGTATATCTTTTTTCATCCTTTAACTGTTTTTTTTTTTCCTTGTTTTTTCTTTTTTTTCTTTTTCTTTTTTGTCTTGTCTTTTTTTCTTTTCCTTTAACTTTTGACCTATATATGTTTTTATTTTATAGTGGGTTTCTTGTAGATAACATAGAGTCAGATTTCACTCTTTTATCCAATCTGATATTCTCTTTCTTTTACTTGGAATGTTTGACCATTTATATTAGTGTAATTGTTGATATGGTTATATTTAAATATACCATTTTACTCATTGTTCTCTGTTTCTCTTTTCTGTTTATTATTCCTTTTTTCCTGCTTCTTTGAGATCAATTGTATATTTTTTAAGACTCCATTTTATTTCCTTGACGACTCATTAACTATATCTGATTTATATTTAAGTGATTGCTCTAGGGTTTATAAAATGCATCTTTACCTTATCACACTCGAACCTTCAGATAATGTAATGCCACTTGTTTGCATGACATAAGCAGCTTACAGCAGTATATTTCCATATCCTCTTGCCATCCTTTGCCCTGTTGTCATATGTTATGTCTACATCTTTTATGTACCCCATAACATATTGTTACTTTTGCTGTAGACAGTCAATTATATATGTATATGTATTTTCTTTTTAATACTTAATTTTTTAGAACAGTTTTTGATTAATAGAAAAATTGATAAGATAGTACAGAGAGTTTGCAATATCTCATTATTAAATCAATATCTTCCATTAGTATATCACATTTGATACAATTAATGGATCAATGTTGCTACATAATTATGATGTAAAGTCCATAGTTTATTTAGGTCTCCTTAGTTTTTACCTGTCTTTTTTTCTGGATTCCATCTAGGATACCATTACAATTAGTTGTCATGTCTTTTAGGCTTGTCTTGGCTATAGCAGTTTCTCAGACTTTTCTTGTTTTTCTTTATTTTCAGTGTAGAGGAGTACTGGTTAGGTATTTTGAGGATGCCCCATTATTGGAATTTGTTTTTCTCGTCATAATTCTGGGTTTATGGCTTGTTGGTAGGAGGATCACAGTGGTAAAATTCCATTTTCATCACATCACATCCAGCATACATACTATTAGTTATTGTATGTTGATGTTGGCTGAGGTAGTGTTTGTCAGGTTTCTCCACTGTAAAATTGCTCTCCTCTTGTTCCTATTTCAATACTGTGTACTTTAGAAGGAAATCACTATTCACAGCCCATACCCAAAGAGTAAGGAGTTATGCTCCCCTTCTTTGAGGGCAGAGCATTTACATAAATTATTTGAATTCTTCTGCATGTAAGATTTGTCTTTTCTCTCCCATTTAAAAAATTTACTCAATCATTTATATCAATATGGACTCATGGGATATTTATTTTATGCCTTAAATTATAATCCAATACTACTTTAATTTTTTGCTTAGATTGTCCCAGCTTTGGTCATTGGGAGCTTTTTCACTTGGCTCCTTACTCCTTTGCAGTACCTCCATCATTTATTTTATTTAATTATTTATATATATTTGCACTTTCTTACTTTCTGGCACCACAGTATGCTCCAGGCTCATCTTATGTATTTCTTGCCCCAGTCCTATAGTGAACCATTTCTCCAGGTAACCCTGGTTTTATTGGAGAATGGTGTTAGAAACCAATATCTGGGCTCTAGGTGTGTTCGTTGCTACTCAGATGTCATTTCTCTTAGGCCCTCTCAGCTGACAGAGGAAAAAGTGTATGTGTTTATACTAACCTGTGTATGTACACATATCTATAAATATTTCTATATTTAACTGTATCTTTAGTAAGCTAAAAATGAGTTTATATTGATGTCTCCATTACCACATGGATCATTGTAGTTTCTTCCTCTTGCTTACATGTAAAATCTCACTCCAACAGTGAGAAACATGGCTCCTACCATCCATTTACTTAATTGTTCCATTCTAATATACATGTATAACAGTATCAGAATTGTTAACTCATACCCTCATTGGAAACAGCTTTAGAAACTAGAGTACAGAGCTTACATGTAGTTCCTTTTGACTTAAGTTTATAGAATCCACTAATTTCCAAAGATACTTAGGTCAGCACCTTTTCCCCTCATCCCCTTTGGTGAAGTTGTTTCATACATGTGTAATATAGTCAGATTCTCTTGTTGCAGTCTGAAGTTCTTCCTGGAATTCCCTAACTTCCTAAATGATATTTTAAAATTTGCATACATTAAGGTTCGCTCTTTGTGTTGTATAGTTCTATGGATTCTGATATATGCATAGTATCTTGTATACACAATTACTGTATAATACAGAATAATTTTACTGTTCTAAAAATCCCCTGTGCTTCACCTGTTTATCCTTCTCTCTTTTCTCCTTGAACCTCAGGTAACCACTGATCATTTTACTGTCTCTATGATTTTGCCTTTTTCAGAATGTTATATAATTTGAATCAGATAATATGTAGCCTTTTCATTCAGGCTTCTTTCACTTAGCAGTATGCTTTAAAGTTCCTCCATGACTTTTTTTGTGACTTGAAAGCTCTTTTCTTTTCATGGCTGAATAATATTCCATTCTATGAATGAACCATGGTTTGTTTATTCATTCACCTGTTGTTTATCCTTTTACCTTGGTTGCTTCCAGTGTTTGGCGGTTATGAATTAAACTGTTATAAACATTTGCTTGTGAGTTTTTGTGTAAACATAGATTTTCAGATCAATTGAGTAAATACCTAGGAACGTGATTGCTAGATTATGTGAGGCTATGTTTAATTTTATAAGAAAGTGCCAAACTGTCTTCCAAAGTGGCTGTACCATCTTGCATTCCCACCCACCAATAATAAATGAGAGTTTCTGTTACTCTGAATCCTTGGCAGCATTTGGTATTGTCAGGTTTGTTTTTGTTTTTGTTTGTTTTGTTTTGTTTTTTTAATTTTAGGCATTCTAATACACCTCTTGGTATTTCATTGTTGTTTTAATTTGCAATTCCCTGAAGAAAAATGATGATGTGAACATCTTTTCATATGCTTAATTGCCATTTGTTTATCTCCCTTGGTGAAGTGTCTGTTGAGATCCTTTGCCCATTTTTTATTGGCTTGTTTGTTTTCTTATTGTTATGTTTGAAGGGTTCTTTGTATGTTTCCAATAAAGTAGTTTATCAGATACATGTTTTGCAAATATTTTCTCCCATTCTACAGCTTTTTCAATCTCAGAGCAGAAGTTTTAAATTTTAAGAAAATCAAATTTATCAATATCTTCTTTCATTGATTGTGCTTTTGGTGGTGTATTTACAAACTCATCAACAATTCCAAGGACAGAGAAAAAGAGTAAGAGACATAGGGAAATTCTGTCAGTGAAGCCAGAAAGGAAGGGAGCTGTCAATTAGTGAGAATGTAGACTGCTCCAGAAAAATCTTATATTTCCATAAATCACATATAGTGTCTTTGTACTTAAAATTTATATTTCCTTCAGTCATCCTTCTGTTTGCTACAGAAAGGATATTACCTACCTTGTTATTCCTTTGTACATGAAAATCAAAGTAATAAAAAATTGCTATTGATTATGAAGTAGGTAAATTATAAGCCTACTTTATCTCAACCTGAGTCACCTTACCTTGTATTCGTGTAGCAAAAGAGAATTTAAATTTTATTTAAGGAGAAGACACAAGAGTAACATAAATGAAATGAGTCAGGAACCCAAACATATTTCCAATAATTAAGAAATTGTAAATGAGAACATGCTTAGTAAATCACAAAATTCATCTTGGTCCTTCCCCCCTACTGTATCCTAGATTACAGTTATATTTCTTTGTCACTTTGAGCTTATTTGGGAAGCTTGGAGAGTGAGCTCTGGAGCCTACTGCTTGAATGCTAGTTCTACTAATTACTAGCTGTTGACCTGGGACAAGTTATTTAACCTCTCTGCCTCAGTAGCTTTCTCTATATACCAGAGTGGTGGTTGAAGGATGAAATGAATTAATACATGTAAAACATTTAGAAAGGACACGACATAGTAGCATGAAATGTAATAATTTTGATTTTCATTATTATTTTCACCACCAAAATTTTTCTCCAAAACCAAATACTACTTCTTTTCTTCTTTTGAAATTCAAAATTTATACCCTTCTCACAGGTTAAATACAGACTTTTATAAGACTTTGGAGATTTAAATAAGATATAATGAAGTATAGGTATAATAGAATAAACTCATTTTCATTCAGTGAGTAAATTGTTTATTTACATTTTTAGACACTATCTTAGATATTGAGGCTACAGTGGTGAGAAAATAGCTACAGCCATTTTGCCTAAGTTTTCTTTGTTTGAATAGTTGGTACAAAATACAAACAGAAATAATATGGTGTTAATAGTGTATTTTCTTTTCCTTTTTTAATCTATTGTTTTTACTTCTTATACCTATTATTTTGTATTAATTTGTTTATTTAAGCATATCTTTTTTACATTTATGTAAATGTTGATGTACTACATTTATAGGAAAGACAATATCATTCAAAACTTAAAATAAAATTTTGCTTGGTTCAGATTATTCTAAAGGATGTACTTTTACTTGCATTTCATTCAAATGCAACAGTATAAATTTATTTTCTTTTGTTTTCAGGGAATCCTTGATACGAACTGCATTCCAGTGTCTTCAGTTGGTTGTGACAGACTTTCTACCGACAATGCCTTGCACTTGCTTGCAGATAGTTGTAGATGTTGCAGGTAGCTTTGGACTTCATAACCAAGAGCTTAATATTAGTTTAACTTCAATAGGCTTATTGGTAGGTATCATTTAAAAAAAAATAATTTAGAAATCACTGTTCTGTACTTGGAAGTGAATGCTAAGCAACTATGCGTCTGGTTCTATGGGAATTGTTAAAATGACTTTTTTCTTTTTTTTTGTTCTTTATTCTTCTTTTGTTTTAAAATGACTTTTAAATATCAAACTTATATCTCATTTAAGAGCCACTTTACTAATGGCAAAATATTTGGAAAAATTTTTATATATTCAGCTCAAGTTTGGCTTTTGTAAAGCTTGTCAGAGATTTAGTGAACAAATAATATATATAAGGGAAATACTCAGTTGACTTCTGGGTGAAGGTTAATTGATTTCTAGTATTATTTTAGTATCAACATTTTCATGTACTACTTAGTTAGTAAATAAAGTTTCAGTAAAAGGCTTTACCATTTACATAGTCCTGTAGTCTGTCAGCATTGTTCTATTAGCTATTTAGGAGATGGCATGGGATAGTGGAAGAGCACAGACTCTGGAATCAGATTTGCCTATATTTTAATCCTGTATGCCCCTTGTTGTTAAATTATCGACTTCCTGAGCCTTATTTTATTCATCTTGAATATAGGAATTAAAAAATCTAAGTTATGGCATTATTGATATTACTTGAAGTAAACTCATGGAGAACTATTCTTCATATATATTTATTCAAAGGTAATTATTTAGAATTTTTTAAATGTATATTATAACTCAAAACTTTCCTCACAATAGCTTGTGAGGAAATATTAGTATTAATATTTTACTCATAAATGTGTAATAATGAAAAAAAACGTAAGCATGATGCGTATATAATTGCTTTCAAGGTTGATTAGTTCACTGTTCAGTAAATTACTGTTAAATATACTCATGTTCACAGGTATTGGAACCTCTATATTTTTACCATTGGCATAATTATCATAATGCCACATATCTTATTGTGGTTGAGAATGAAGTTATAAGATATGCTTGGAGACAGTAATTGTTCTTTTTATTATATGAAATGACAACCTAGTCAATGATATTAAGCAATTATTAATAACTTTGTTGGGTGTAATTATAGTTATGTTTTAAAAAGGCTTTAAACTTAGAGATTTTAAAATATAGGAAGGAAATACATATGGAAAAATGTTAACAATGTCTATACCTAGTAGGTGGATATATCAGTATATTGAAGTTTATTATACTATTCTCCCTGGTGTTTTGTATGCTTTTAAAATTTTTCATAATAAAAAATTTTTAGAATTAATGCTAGCACGAGATTGTTCTCCCCAATTCTACTGAAATCAGAGACTCTGACATAGGAAGAGATGTTTTCATTGAATCCATTCAATGAGGAAAAAGATTTCTGAAGTAATTTTTTTCCTGAAGTTTTATTCTGAAAGGTAAAACAACCATATGTTGAAGATTTATTTTGTGTTTAAAATAAGATAAATGAATAAAATGATATTTTTCTACTTACTTTTTAGTGGAATATTTCAGATTATTTTTTCCAAAGAGGGGAAACTATTGAAAAAGAATTAAATAAGGAAGAGGCAGCACAGCAAAAGCAAGCAGAAGAGAAAGGTGTGGTTTTAAATCGACCATTCCACCCTGCACCACCATTTGATTGCTTGTGGTTATGTCTTTATGCAAAATTGGGTGAACTATGTGTGGACCCCCGTCCTGCTGTGAGGAAGAGTGCAGGACAAACCCTGTTTTCTACAATTGGTGCACATGGAACTTTATTACAGCATTCAACATGGCACACTGTTATTTGGAAGGTATTGTAAAGTAGATTGAAATATCAGCTTTTAATTGAAACATGCTTATATACTTTTCAAATAAAACATTTGGCTAGTTTTTTAAAAAGTTTCCATGTCTTTTTGTATTTCACAAAATAGAAAACGTTTGCTTTCTCATATTTAAAATTTTTCCTCACATGGAACAAATTAAATATTAAAAATCTTATCTGTTTTTGTCTTTCTCTCTCACTATCTCTGCCTCTTAATTTCTGCCTTTGCCCTTCTCTTTTTTCCACTCTCTTTTCTTAAATGGTAAAACCAGGAGTTGTAAACCATAGAGCGTTAATCAACCCTTTATAATCAATAGGTGGAAAGCCCTTTTTTCCATTTGAGGTCTGCCTATATATGTGAAATTCAGACATAGTCAAATGAATACTTTATAAATACAAGGAATATCAATATTATTTTAGTAGCAACATTTTCATGTACTTGGAATGACCTCCAAGTGGTAAATTGTACATATTCATTTCATTTTTCCATTTTTCTTTTTTTCCTCTTTCTAAAGGTTTTTATTTTCAAGTATGCCTTCTTTGTTAAAAGGCATTCCTCTTTTGTTCTATCTGTTCCATTTTAATAAAATTCTATTTGTGATCCTTTTATCTGCTTTTATGAATTTTTGAGATCAAATTTGAGAGGCACTATAGTAAACCTTAACTGTATTTAATAATTTCAATTTAATTCCAAAATGTATTCTTAAAAATTTAATAAATAATATTATTTCTTATGAAAAATAATTGAAAGCCATGTTCCCTCCTCTATATCCTCTTTTAACTCCATTCCTTTGTTCCTTCCCAGATCACAAAAATGGTTGTTTCCCTTACTGTTAGAAACAAACAAACAAGCAAATTTTTCCCCCTCTGATTCCCATTTTCCTTTCAAACTGCTTCATTGTTAATCTTTTTGATACCTAATTCTCAAAGATTATTTTCTTTCCTTGACCGCCCCTGTATTCACTTATCCCTTGTAATTTGGTTTCCAGACTATTCTCCTTCAAAGGCTCTTAAAACATTTGTGTATAACAGAATTACCTAGAGGGCTTGATAAAACAGTTTGCTGAGCTGCTGTATCCACCCCTCCCACCCGCTTCAACCCCCAAGTTTCTGATTCTTTAGGCCCTGAGTGGGGCCTGAGAAATTGCATTTATGTTAAACTCTCAAGTAGTTTAAAGACCACATTTTGAGAACTACAGAAATTGTTCAAAGTCTGCAGATGGTCTTCTAATTGCCAAGTCCATTAGCCTATGCTCAATCTTCATCCTACTCAATTTTTGTAGCATTTAATACTGTTGATTAATTTCTCCTTGAAATTTTCTCTTCCCTAAGCTTCTGTTACAGCATGCTTCTACTTCTCTATTCAATTTAAATTTTATTTCCTTGGTGCCTGTTCCTTCCTCTGAACCTACCATATTAAATGTAAACATTCCTCAAGTTCCAACTCCTGCTTTTTTTTTTTTTTTTTTAATTTACTTTATTTATTTCTCCCCACCCCCTTGTTGTTTTTTCATTTGCTGTGTCTGTTCTTCTTCCTTGTTTCTTTAGGAGGCACCGGGAGCTGAACCTGGGACCTCTTATGTGGGAGGGAGATGCCTAAAAGCTTGAGCCACCTCCCCTTCCCTGCTTTGTCGGCTCCCTGCTTTGTCATGTCTCTCATTCTGCTTTTCCTCCCTGCGTCTTGTTGCATCATTATGTTGCATCAGTTCGCCGCGCTTGCCCATCGCATAAGCTTGCTGTCTTCTTTAGGAGGCACCAGGAACCTCTGCTCCCTGCTTTATTGTGTCTCTCATTATGTTTTTTCTTCTTGTATCTTTTGTTATGTCAGCTTGCCACACCTCCTTGTTGCACCAGCTCGCTGTCTTCCTTAGGAGGCACTGGGATCCAAACCAGCGACCTACCATGTGGTAGGCGGGAACCCAGTTGCCTGAGCCACATCCACTTCCCCCAACTGTTTCTTGGTTAATTTTTTCAGATAACCTCATCTAGTCTTGAAACTTCAATTCTAACTTCTATCCAGATATCTCCCATAATTATCCTTTTTATCTGGACTCCTCTCCTTAGCTTCATTAGCTTCTTGTTCAACTCATAGATGCTCCATTGACACCTCAACTCAACAAGTCTTAGACAATATTCTATCTGATAGAATTTTTTCACATTCCATGATCTTAAGGGATAAACTTTAGAATGTAAGGGTACCTCTTTTGGTCAATTTCCTCTAATATATGAGAGCTGACCAGACTGTGGGTATACTTTTTGTAACAATTCCTAATTTCCTATGCTGTTATTTAAGCCACGTTATCAATACTTTTCATATGGCATTTTTATAAATATTCAGGTCCTCTTTCATCTACTGGACCGAGTTCGAGAGTCTTCTACTACTGCAGACAAAGAAAAGATTGAATCTGGAGGTGGCAATATTCTCATTCATCATTCGAGGGATACAGCAGAGAAGCAGTGGGCTGAGACATGGGTATTAACATTGGCTGGAGTGGCAAGAATCTTCAACACTAGAAGATATTTACTGCAACCTTTAGGTATATATACATTTTTTTTCCTGATTATGCAAGTAATTTATATTAAAGAATATTTGTAAAATACAGAATATTCTTTAAAAATTCATGTACAATGGTATTACCCAAGAACAACGAGTCTTAACTTCCAGTCTCTGTGCGTGTGTGTGTGTGCACATGTGTGCATGCATGCATATGTATATATTTTCATTCAGAAATATTTAATGTCTAACTATGGACTGGACTCTAGGGAGTACAAGGGTGAGCAAAATACATACTGTCCCTGATGTCATGGGCATGAAGGAGAAACCATAATTACACAAATAAATGTAAAAATGCTATGATGATGCTACAAAGAAGTGGTACATTGTAAGCTTATAATGGCTAGCCAGAAACCTAGCCAGAAAGGCCCAGATAAGGCTTCCTTGAGAAAGCGATATTTTACCTGATATATGATGGGTAAGTAGGAGTTCTTCAGGCAAGGGTAAGATGAAGTGGGGAGAGCATGATAGGCAGAGAATGTGCAAAAGGGATAGGAGAAGATTGGGGAAGAATGGCAATAAGGACTCTAGCATGTTTGAAGGTCTGGAATGAAGAGAGCAAAGAAAAGTGTGAATCCAGATCAGGTTGTAGAGATAGAAAGAGAGGTTAGACCATGCAGAATTCTGTAAATCATATTCAAAAGTTTGGACTTCACCCCAAGAGCAATGAAAAACTACTGAAAGGTTTTTCCGTGATGTAACGTAATCACATAAGCAGTTCAAAAAGATCACCTTAAATGGTATGTGTAGAATGGAATGGCAACAAGGAAGGATGGAAGAATATTGTTTGATGGTTAGGAAGCTGTTGCTGGTGTAGATCACTGTTTCTCAGCCAGGACAATTTTGCCCTCTGAGGGATGTTTGACAATATATGAAAACATTTCCGGCTATCACAACTTGGGGATTGCCACTGGCATCTCATGGGTAGAGGCCAGGGAACTGCTAAACATCTTACAGTGCCCAGGACAGAGCCCCACAACAAAGGATTATCCAATCCAACATGTCAATA
>JAQZBX010024738.1:0-29983 GCA_029593785.1 Cabassous unicinctus
TTTTTTTTTTTTTTTTAGAACTGGAAAATTCTGCATAATATCCTGTGTTGGTGACTTTGGTAATCTAATTTTCCCAGACTTCAGCCTACAATCTAAGAATAAGAGTAAAAGCAAGGAAAGAAAGAGAAATAGAAAGGAGGACTGAGAGGAAAAAAATCCTAACAACCAAATCAAAACAGCCACAAAAATCTAGTTATGTGCTGGGTGGGTAGTCAGAAGTGCTTTTCAAGGCCAAAACCTAGGCTAGCTTCTCTGTTCATCCCCCTGGAATCTGCCAGACTCAAATCCATAAATAAGAGAAAGACAAAAATCAACCAAAAAAGAAAATAAAACGATAAAGTGGTTCACTTGCTCATTATTTCTTTGCAGATGAAAATGTAAGGCCAGAAGATGCTATTTCTGAGGGATACTGAGGCTAACATCTGTACTGGGTGCTCAGGAAACTGCCAGAAGAAACAACACAAGAAAGAGAAAGAAGAAGCCCAACCATTGAAAAAGTGCACTGAGTCTTTAAGTCCTGACAGTTTCTGCTATGATGTCAGAAGCATCCTTGTTGATAAGGTAGAAACCAAGGTCTGAGTGTAGCCCATGCCAGACCAGGAAATTCTCACACAGTGAAGTAATAAATAAACACTAGGTCTTTATATTCAGGTCGATGCTGGTGGTGGGCTGGAAGCACTGCTGCACAGAAGGCCAAAATTGACACAAGCTTTCATAAGCTGGTCCTGCAAGGATCCAACAAACTTACCTCGACACCCAGGCCAAACTTTTAGAGGAAAAGATTCCTCTGCCAGTCCTGTCCCACCTGACTGCTCCTGAATTCTAAGCTGCCCCACAGTAGCAACAGCAATTTCAGCAGCAGCTCCTGCAGGGTTGAACAATGGGCCAATCCCTGGCTCATGCTTTCACTTACAAAAGTTGAATTCTGCAGCCTTTTACTTCTTCTAACACTAGTAGTTCTAAAAGTTCATTCTTGTTCCAGGGTTACCACCTAACTAATCCTAGTCTCTTATTCAGCTCTTTCATTTTTTCCAGTTGAGGGAGTTCTTTGTAAAACTTCCTACTCTGCCATTCTGTTTCTGTCAGTTTTATTTTTAAAAACCTGTTGTATAAGTCAACCAAAGGGGTGCTGATGAAAGTACAAGAAATCTGTTGGCATTTATAAAGTGTATTTTTTTTAGGATAAAAAATTCTTATAGTCTCAAGGCCCTAAAGAGTCCAACTCAAGGTTCCTATCTCACCAAAGTCAGTTGCTACATGCTGAAGCAAGATGGTGAGTGAAATCTGCATGGTCTCTCGGGGCTTCCTATATCAGGCACAGAGCTCATTTCTTTCCAGACTTTCTCAGTTGTTCAGTTGCTCTGTTCTCTTCAGCAGCAAACTATCAGGTAAATGGCTCATTTCTCCCCAGGCTTTAGTTGTTTGAGCCTTCTCCTTTCTGTCACATGACAAAGTTCTCTCCTCTGGCATCTATGGAACTCTCTTTCTTCCCATGTGTCTTCTTGAGTGATTGTCCATTTATATCAGCCCACCAAGAGAGCAACGACTCAATCCTGAGTCACATCCTACTGATGTGGTAAAAATCAAAGCCCCTACATTGATTTTATCAAGTAAACTTAAAATTTTTGAATTTAATACAAAGAGTGTCACACCCAGAGGATAAGGCCAGTTTACAAACCTAATCTTGTTGGCAGGTGTCCTGAGTCATAAGAAATTGGGAAATCTGAAGAGACCTTTGGGACCTGGCTTTTCACACACAAGAGAATGAAGTATTAGAGCCAGGGTGGGGATTAGCGAGGGTCCTGCCAGGCTGGGAGGGGTAGGTCAGGAAGCTTTGACGTCAAATGGTTCAGCAGGTAAGGGACAGACTCCCTGGGCCTTGTTGAGCTGCTGGAGCCCTGCTTCCTGACCAGGCCCACCACGAAGCATGATGCCCACATCTCAGCACACTTGCCATGACTTCTAGGTGGTGGTGGGGCACATGGGAGCTTCTGATAGTTTTCAGGTGGCCCCACTCCCCACCTTGGCCTAAGTCCTCTCACATGGGCCAAGGCCCCTGCTGACCCTTGTCCTGCTCCTTTTGTCACTTTTGAGGCCACCACCACCATAAACTTAGACCTCAGTCCCGGACTTGAGACCAAGGAACTGACATAGTTGGGCATGCCTTGGCATCTCAGTTAGGAGTCTCTTTCCCCTGCCTTTTGACTGGCCTGGGTTTGAGCCCTTGTCCTGGTCACAGCCTTTGAAGTCCCCTGTCCAACAAGGCCACTCTTCTTAGATAGCTGAAGCAAGAGGCCCAGGCCTGGTGCTGCTGGGACGTGAACTTACAGGACCCAGGGATGCCAATTCTGTGTTCTGGGTCAGAACCCTCCCCAGGCTTTCATCTGACATGCTGCAGCAACCTTGGGGATTTGGGTTTGCATAGGCCTAGATACCAGGCCCAGATGTGAGACTCCTGGTGGTGGGATGCCTAGCTCCGGGGGGCCTGGGACAATGGCAGTCAAGGAGAAGTCTGTGGTCTGGTTGGAGGGTAGTTCCTGAGTGAGGATGTGGAAGGGAGAAGAAAGCCTGGGGGACTAAAGCACATGGCAGACTAGTGGCAGTCAGGGAATGGGATACCAGGCCAGTGGGTGCCAGTTCCACCTCCTCTGGGTCTATCCTGAGAATACAGCACTGACATCCAGTGTTTGTTTGGGAATTTGATACAGATTATGCAGAGAAGCCCTTGGAGAAGCCCTAGAGGTTCGTCCTTAAGGTTGGAGGAAGTAAAGTGACTATAGTCTTGGGCTCTGGACATTGACTCCAGGTACTATGATGATAGGTCAGACCATGAATGAGAGAGTCCCAAAGAAAAGGAAAAGAGGAAAAATTCAGAGGAAGTGAAATATATTGAGAAGAGAATGAAAGGTAAAGAACAGCAGCAGCCAGGTGTGTTGACACTGTCACTGCTGGGGAAGACCCCAAGTGTGGACCTGCTCTTTCCCTAGGAAAATGGGAAGTTTGTAGCAAAAAGTAAACCAGGAACTTTAATTGCTTCATACCTGAATGCCTTAGTTATCTTTTCTAGGCCAACCCCTTAGGTGGATACTTGTGGGGATGGGAAATCTGGAGTAAGAAGAGTTTCTGAAAGAGGATTTTTGTCTCACAGCCTCATTTTTCCCTTAAGAAACTGAGACAGATGTGGCTGCTGTCAATCTAAGATAAAAATTCAGCTGCTTCCTTCCCCTCATTACCTTGACTGTGTCTCACAGGAAGATAAGAAAAGGAACCCTGACTCTGAGAGAGAGACACCATGGACTTTGATCCTGGGAAGAAAGCAGAGGCCTATCAGAACCAGTGGTCTCAACCACAGTAGTGTCAGGAGTTCACACAGACATTCCCAGAGCATCATAGCTTTTCATTTTGACATGAGGTTAGACAGAGTGCACTTAAGCTTTTAGGCAGATGTATGGAAAGGAAGACAGTGGGGATTTTATTGTCTCTTTCAGGCCTCAAGTGTTACACTGACCACAGGTTCCTGCCACCATCCTTTTATTTTCCTTTTTAACAACCCACAAGCTAAAAATGATTTATATATTATTGAAGACTTGTTAAAAAAAATGCAAAGATTATGTCACAGAGACTGATGGAATGTAGACAACAGAATCTAGACTATTTTCCATTTGGCCTTTATAGAAAAATTTTGCCAACCCCTGGTCTAGAAATTTGGTTTTATTTGTCCTTATCACCTCAAATAGCTAAGGTTTAGAAGAATGTCCCCAGTTTAATCAGACTTTTGAGATATGGGCCTGTAAACCAGAGTGCAGATCATTCCTTTTGGGAAGAAGGGTGGTCCTAGTTATACACAGATCATTACTTCCCGATCTCAAGTTAACTTAAAGTGCAAAAGATAGATCTGAACTTACCATGAGGATACATTGGGAAGGAAGGAATTGGATATTCTGTGAAATTTCTTTTGTGATCATTTGGAGAGATCACCATAGACCAGTGATAGCATCCGGCTAGAATTCCCAACTAAGAAGTGACAAGTTTGCTCTTTAAAGGTTTCTTAAACTGAATTTGGGTGTGAGCTCCTCCAATTAATGAGGGGTGGGAGAAGTACTATTGTACTGCAGTCATTTGTGGAGAGTACTGTTTTCTGGCAATGATTCTTTTTCTCCTCCCTTAGAGAGTCATTGCCCTGTTGAAGATTGGGACTTGTATGGTTATTGCTGGGTATGCTGTGGAGTAGATAACATTGGGTACAATACAATAATTAGATGAACATATCTGCAAAGTTAGTAAAATTGCTAGTAATTTTTATCTTAACCAACTTAAATACATGTCTGAGGTCATATACCCAATGTACCCTCCAATATACCTGAAGCACTGATGATCAGATAACGCTTTCTGTTCACCTCAGAAGGGTTTTGTGCTTCCTCTCTCACACTGGGGATCTTTCTCATTATCCTCTGAGCCTAATTTTCTAAGAGTGCTCTGCCTCTCTCCCCTAGAATTTTCCAGAAAAGCACTAGTTGCATTCCACTCAAGAGTGTAATTCTGCAGGGATCTGTCTTGTAAGGGCTGTCTGTAGGTCCAGAGATGTAGTTAACTGCAGGCTTCACAAGAACCCTGTGTGGTTTGTATTTATGCCTCCATTTTACAGATAAGCACCTGAGGCATAACCAGAAGTTTAGGAACTTGTTCAAATAAACTGATATTTGGTGAAATCAGGACCAAATTCTATGTCCAAAGTCATTGTTCTCTCCTTAACACAGTTTCAGAACTTACTAGGCCCAATCGTGGTATAAGCTAAAAACAGATTGGTAAGTGATAGCACCATATTGTTGTTTTATCAGATACCAGAGCATTTTAATATGTTCTTGTGACTGATCCTATGGGTGTGCTTTCCCACCAATTGAAAATCTTGGGTGCAGAGGCTGAATCTGATTTATGCTTGTACCCCCAGTTCTTGCTTGAGCTTAAAATATTGCAAAAATCAAACAGATAAATCATTAGGGTGAAATCAGAGATCTCTAATGAAGTGATACTGATATCATTTTACACAATTTTTAATTTTCATTTTTAACTGTCAGCTTAAAATGACAGCACACCTACTCAGTAACTCCTTGGGCAATTCCTCTGCCTGCTCCAGACATAAACAGAATGTTTATAAAGAGACTGTACTTGGGAATATGTGGGATCTTTCTTTCTGAAGTGTCCCACTCCCAATCTATGAAGTAGACACATCACCTTTACCCAGTCTTGTATCATCTATTCTATCATTTGAGTCCATGGTAGCTTCCAGTCCAACTGAGGTCCAGTGTTATCCTCTCATCTTAGTCTTTTTTCTCTTGTAACATGGAGATTGACTCTATGCAATTACATTGAAAATTTTGTATCTGTTAAAAACAAAACTTCTCCTTAATAAATGGGGTTTGAGAATTACTGCATTAAAAGATGCCAATTTAATATTTATATCATGTGGCTTCATTTATTACAGTGTATTATGTTTAGTAAGGGTTCTTAGTCTTGAGAATTTATTAGTTAGGACTTGTATTAGTCAGGGTATTCTAGGGAAAAAGAACTGACAGGAGATATCTATAAATATGAGATTTTATAAAATTGTCTCAAGCAATTATGAGGATGCACTAGTCTAAATTCCATATGGCAGGCTGCAAGTCATGAACTGTGATGAAGGTTTTTGATGAATTCTCAGGAAAAGGAGACTGGTTGAAGTAGAGAGTTCTTCAGACTGCTGAAATTTTCACATATCCTTTTAAGGCTTTCAACTGATTGAATGAGATATCTCTTATTGCTGAAGGTAGCCTCCTCAGTTTATTATAAATATAATCATACATAGATGCAAACAACTTACTAGTGATTTAAGTCCATGAAATGTCCTCACAGTAACAATTAGGCCACTGCTTGCATAACCAAACAACCAAGCACCATTACCTGACCGAATTGACACATGAGTTTAATCATGTGTAAAATTTGCTATAATGTTCTCTTTAGATTTGTTAGCATGAGTCTACCATATTTGTGAGACAACATTGTAGTTCTTTGTTTTATTTTATTTATAGCGATTGCAGTAATATTCTATCAATAACAGTTAGAAATTCTAATAATTAACAAAGAATGCCATTCATAATATTAACAAATACAGATATACATAAAATTATCCAGATAAACTTAAGAAATGTGAATAACTTTTATGAAAAAATATACAATTTATGACAAACATAAAATTTAAACAATAGAAAGAGCATGCTCTGTATTGGAATAATATGTATCCCTTAGCTATTGCTGCATAAAAAGCCATACCCCAAAATTAGTGGCTTAAAGTAACCAGAGCTCATGATTGAGTTGGTTGACATTTTAGAAGGACTCAGTTGTATGGTTGTACTCTTGGCTGGATTCTCTCTTGAATCTTCAGGCATTTGTAGGTTGGTTGGTTGGCTTTTTTGTGGTTAGTTGGTTGTTGGCTGGGGTCCATGGCTTCTCCTGCATATGTTTACCCAGGCTTTTTCTTGTGAATTTCCTGTTTATAGGAGAACAGTGCCACAGATTCAAACTGCTTTGTTTTTCTTTACTGACTTCATGAAATCTTTTAAATATTTCATACATCTTTATCATTTTTCTCAGCCCACTGTTTAATTTGATACCAGCAATTCAATAGTGCTCACAACAGAAGACATTGATTTCTAATGTTTGTAATTTGTATTCTCAAACAACTAAAGTTCTAAGATTGCCAGACTTGATTGTGCAATAGACATTTAATAGGCCCAAGTATACCAAAGTAGCTACTACAAGAAAAATGTTTAGATATTTACTGTCCAGATCATACTGAAAAATATTTTTTGCTTAAGATACTTCATTACATATTATTGTGATTTTCTCTTCATTTGTGTGAAAAGACTTCTCTGATTCACATCAATAGCTTTGCTACCATGGAGTGATGAGTGATATTTTGGGTACAGCTTAACTTATTATTGGAGGATGAAGAGAAAAAAAGTCAAAATCATAACTCTTCTTCTGCCAAGAACCAGTTATCACTTTATCTCCTTGATCTCAACCTGGATATCACTGTCCTTGGAGTATAGTCAATAGACCCAACTGCATCAGGGTGCTGGAACCCCTGCCTCTCAGCTGTTCAAACCAAGAACCTTTCTCTGTCAAAAGCCTGAGACCCACCTGCTGAAGGCCAAGCACATACATTTGGCTTCTACTGGGTATACAACCAGAGCTGCTCTACACAACTATCCCTGTGAACCCTCTTTTCCCTGGCCAGGCCTTCCCACAAGAATGTTTACTTCACCTGGGGCAGGAGTCTTGTTACTTTTATCCACTGGTGACTTTAATGATGCTGAAACCAGAGAAGCTCCTATAAACATTTTTCTTTAAAATTGGCTGAAATATTTTAAGTGAGACATGAAAAATATGAAATGTCAACTTGGCTTAACCTTGTTTTTTATTTTAATAAAATCATCCTGTTTTAGTTTATGTTTATAACTAAAAAGGATGTTTTGAGGAGCAAAGAAGTTGAAGGTCTCATTTCTGCCTCTCCTGATATTTCTCTTTGTGTCTTCAAGGTGGAGGGTTGACACAGAAGGAAGTAGGAGGGTGAAGAGGGCCAGCATGCTGGTGTTGTGTGGGGGATGGGGCTTCTGCTGGATTGGCAGTGTTCCCAGCCTTGCAGCTGGATGTGTGAGCCAGAAGGGGCCCTGCAGCCTGATGGACAGACTGCAGAGGGTACATGCTGGCAATAGTGGAGGATGCAGCGAAGTCTCTGGATTTGATTAACAGGTTCCTTCCATGAGGCAGCAAGGCTGTCACATGCCAGGTGCTACTGGGCCTCTCTGCCACTGTTTCCTGGGTGGTTGGGGTGTGTGCCTGTGGCAAGACCACTAAAGTGTGATGCTGTGTGCTCCTCACTGTGTCCTGCATGTGGTCAACACTACTGTCTTAATTGGTTGCATGTATGTGAGACTGACTTTGGTCAGTGATCTGGCTTGTTTGCCAGCAGGCTTCTCAACTGGAAGTTCCTTCCTCTGGCCTCATCACAACTGTCTTTATCCCAAACCTCAGCAGTCCCCTATCTATTGGCATCTACAAGTGGGCTGAAAGTCACCCCCAGGGGTTGTAATTCTTATGTTGTACCCCAAGTTTTGCTGGTGGAGCACATCGATCTGGCTTCCTTCTCCTTGGGGTGAGGCCCTGGCATTCTGTGAGCATCTCCTTCTTTATGGCACAAGAAGTTGTTCTAGAGGAGTGCTGCCCAATTGAAATATAATGTGAGTCACAGATGCCATTTTAAACTTTCTAGAAGCCAGGTTTTAAAAAACCAAGATAACATAGGTGAAATTTATTTTTACTGATATATTTAACACAGTAATTCCAACGTAATATCATTTCGGCATGTAATCAATATATGAAAATTATTGATGGGAACTTTACATTCTTTTATGCATGCTATATCTCAAAATGCACATTGAATTGTATATAAAGAATGTTAAAATAACATTTTGCATGTATTGGATTCAATACAATATATTTTTAAGATGAATTTAATATCTTTCTTTAAAATTTTTTTCTCTCCTTTCACTATCCATGTAGTTTAGATTTTAGCCTTTCCGGGTAGCACTGGTATATACTCTTTCAATGTGTGTCAACCTTGGGATCTGCCATGGCTCCCAGGAGCCCTGGAGAAGAAAAGATCTTGGTAATGGTGTGGATTTGCCCTCAGGTCTTCTGGGTAGGTAAGCCTGGGAAGGACATGCATGCATTCACACATAAACCACATGAACAAATGAGCATGGAGGGAGGGACATGAATGCTTGCACACATAAACCACACACACAGTAGACTAGGAAATATGTGCATGCTTGCATGCACACATACATACAGACACACTGTTTATATAGAAGGAATCTATGTTTGCTTCTTTGATTCTGTGTATTGAATACAATGTTTTAAAATAGATCCAGACAGTGGAGTAGGGAATGGCATGCTGCACTCTACCACTAAAAACTATGAGAAAATAAGCAGGATTGCTGGGCATAAGGGAAGCCTGGTTGTTGCTGGGGTGATAGGAGAGGGAGGGTCACTAGGGAAAGCTGGAGCTGCCAGTCAGTCATGGAGTGGGAGCCAGTCCATGGGGAGAGGAATAACACCCAGCTAACCCAGGGGAGGGGAGAATCACAGCCAGCCCTGGTAAGGTGGAGTTCATACATCCAGCTATGAGGTAGGGGGAGCCACACAGCCAGCTCTAGGGGAGATGAGTTGCTGAGGAGTGACCACACAGGTGGGCTTGTGCCCAGGCTATTTGTGGTAGGAAAGAGCCAGGCAAGCTGCTGGGAGAACTGAGGGAAATTAGCCATAGGGTTTTATCACTCTCAGTTTTTCCCCATTTCTTTAAAATTTTTAATTTTTTTTCTTTATCCTGGTACTGGGACAGAGAGGCTGGCTGTGGGGTGATTGGCAGGTACAAGCAATTGGTGAGGAGTAGACTAGTAAGAGAGGAGGAGCCAAGCTGATCCCAGTTGTCTGAGAGGGAGTTCCAGATTTTTGTTTCCTTTTTTGGTTGTTGTTTTTGTATTTTATAAATCAATTTTATTGATACATATTAATAAATCATAAATCCATCCAAAGTGTACAATCAATGGAATTCAGCATAACCACATAGTTGTGCATTCATTACTACAATCATTTTTAAAGCAGTTTCATTATTCCAGCAATAATAATACTAAAAACCAAAAACCAAACAAACAAAGCTCATCGTTTCTCAATCTCTCTCTGCTTCTTCTGCCATATATAGGTGCTATTGTTTCCTTCTCAGTAGATTATTTGTATTTGTATTTTTTAAAAACAGTCTTCTATATGCAATATCACCCATATTCATATTTTACATTTGGTTTCACTATGTTACACAGTCTCATGTTACATTTTTTTTAGCTTTCCTTCTATTAATATATCTGTACTTAGAATTTCCCTTTCAACCACTGTCATACCCATATAATAACTCTGCTAGTCACAAACAGCATATTGTGCTTTCACCATTTCCATTCATTTCCAAATATTTACAAACAATATTTTAGCCAACTCTGCACAGATTAACCCTCAGCTTTCCATTCTCTATCCTCGTACTCTTTTTTGGTGACCTATATTCAGATGTCTATTTGTGTCACTGCTCTCAGGTCTTCTGGGGCTTTACCTAGTAATGGTACGGCTGGGTCATCTGGCAAGTCTATATTTAACTTCCTTAGGAACTACCAAAGAGTCCTTCACAGTGGCTGTAACATCGTATATTCCCACCAACAGTGAATAAGAATGCTTACCTCTTTAATCCTCTTCAACATTTACAGTTTCCCAACTTTTTAATAGTGGCCAGTTAAAGTGTCGTTTTGGTTTGCATTTCCCTAATTAGTAGTGATGTTGAACATTTTTTTCCTTTATTTTTTCACCATTTGTATTTATTTTCTAGGACAATTGTCTTTTCAAGTATTTTGCACATTTTTAATTTAGTTTTTTTATTATTGAGATAGCTGTATGACCTCTTTATATTAAAAAACAGAAAACTACAAGTGTTGGAGAGGCTGTGGAGGAAAAGGAACACTCATCCACTGCTGGTGGGAATGTAGAATGGTGCAGCCTCTGTGGAGGATGGTTTGGTGGTGTTTTCAGAAAGCTAAGTATAGAATTGACAAGATCTGACAATGCTACTACTAGGAATATACCCAGAAGAATTGAAAACAGGTATGCAAACAAATATATGCAAACCAATGTCCATCATGGCATTATTCTCAATTGCCAAAAGTTGACAGGAACCTGATGGTCCATCGACAGATGAATGGATAAACAAAATGTGGCATATACACATGATGGAATATCACTTAGCTGTAAGCAGGGATGAAGTATTGACAAATGCAACAACATGGATGAATCTGAAAGACCTTATGTTGGGTGAAGTAAAATAGTAAGTGAAGGACACATTGCATGCATGATCTCACTGATATGAACTAAGGATATTGAGAAGACTCACAGAGCCACAGTTTTGAAGATAGGTACTAGGAGATAGAAGGGGAGTAGAGAGTGATGAACTAATACTCAATATGGGCTGAGTCTATGATAAGGTGGATGGGGAAGTTTGGCAGTGGGTAGAGGTGATGGTGGTGCAGCAATGTGAATGGGGCTGACCATGTTGTAATGTGAGTGTGAGCAGAGATGGAAGGTAGGTTGAGCTATCCATAGACATGAGAGGAGAGCTGGAGGAAGGAATAGGTGAACTCTGGAGAGTAGAATTCTGTGGGTGAGAATACAATTGTGGGAGTGTTCTTTTGGCAAGTATGGCAGGGGAATATCACTTGTGCAAAGTGTCAGTGTTGCGGGAGATGTGTGGGGAAGGGTGCACATGGGACATGCCGCTATGGAATATGAATGTGTTCATGTGGTCATAGGGTGTTATTTCAGTTGGTGGAGTCTCACACAATAACCACCGAAGTATTACATCCCCATCCTTTTCAGTCTTGCTATGATAATCTATTTCCCTAGTAACAGACTTAGACTCATTTATAATTTCCCTACACATGATTTTAGCCCCTTTTATTTGAACCTATAATTAGCACTATACCCATTAAATATATGTTCCAGAGACTTAAATCTTCAGTCTGTTCAAATGCCAGTTGAGCCCTGAATCTCAGCAGAGTAGAAGGCAACACCTATGCTCCAGTTCATCAGACTCACCCATTCTGGATGATGAAAAAAACTCCATCCAAAACAGCAAAGAATATCTACATCTGCTAGCAAAACACTTCCTTCCATCTGCAGCATAAGATCTAAGCCTGTCTCAATATGAAGCAGAGTGAGCATCACCATTCCAAAATCCTCAAGACTGAGGATTGAACAAGTTTAAGGGGGTAAGGCAACCATGTACCAAAGTAAACATTATTAATGCAGTAACAGAACAACCTGTAATATTTATATAAATATACTGTTTTCCATAGATTCTGAGGGAAGAATTGGTGAGACATAGGGCATTTTTAGGGCATTGGAATTGTTATGCATGATATTTCAATGATGGATACATGCCATTATACATTTTGTCAAAACCTATAAAATTGTACAGTGCAAAGTGCAAACCATAATGTACAGTATAGAGTATATTTGTACCACACTAATGCAATACGATATTAATAGAGGATAATGTGAGTGGGGGAAGGGGTGGGCAAACTGGAATCCCATATAATTTTGGTGTATCTTTTCTGTAATCTAAAACTCTTTTAAAAATAAAGCTTTAAAAGGCCAGCAGCTTTTCTTTTTATAATTAATATATTTTTTTATTTTTAAAGAAGCTTTAGATTGCATAAATGTTACATAAAAAGTATAAGGGATTACTATATGCTCCACTCATTCCTCCTCCCATGCTTCCTACATTAAAAACTTCCTTCATTAGTGTGGTACATTTACAATTGATGAACACATATTGAAGCATTGCTATTAACCATGGACTACCATTTTCATTATAGCTTACACTTTGTCCCACACAATTTTGTAAGTTATGACAAAATATGCAATGGTCTTTATCCATCACTGCAATGTCATACAGGACAATTCCAATGTCCTGAAAATGCCCCCATATTACATTTATTCTTCCCTCTCCCACACACAGAACCTCTGGTGGTCACTGCCTTTATCAATGATAGGAGTTCTTCCATTGCTAGAATAATAATTCTATAGTAGAATAATAATGTCTACTTTAGTCCATTGTTCAATCCCCAATCTAGAAAATTTGGGGATAGTGATGCCCAGTCTACTTTTAACTGAGAGGGGGCATAGATACCATGGAGCAGATGGATGCATGCAACTTTCAGTTGCAGACACTCTCTGTTCCTTGGGATGGACATTGTTCATGATCATCTTTTTGTTAGGTTTCCTGGTAAGTCCAATGAAGAGAATAAGTGTTGGAACTCTGGTGAAATTCAGAGCTCAACTGGCATGTGGATGGACCAAAGATTTAAGTCTCTGGGACATATATTTAACAAGTATAGTGCTAACTATAAGTTTGAATAAAAGAGGCAGAAGAGCCATGTGTAGAGAACTTATAAATGAGTCTGTTATACTGGAGAGCATAAATTCCAAAGTAAGGCCCACTGACAGCATGCTGAAGTCCTGAGCTATCTGCCCTACTTATAGTTTCTGTATATCTCTAGAGCCCTCAAGAACTCCATTCTTTGAGGCACTTTTTAGTGTGGCATTCAATGAGATCCTGCTGAGACTTGCATAAGCATAATTTCTGGAATAACCTCCCAACTCACATTGAAATTTCTTAGCCCTAAAAACTCATTTGTATTTACCATTTTCACTTTTTTGTCAAGGTCTTTTTCTAGAGGCATTGCTAGTTGGTGATTAGTAATAATCCCTCAGGGCCAGGGAAGCTCCTCACTGGGAGTCATGTCCTATTCTGGGAGGAAGGTAGTACTAGCAGCTTTTCTGGACTCAGTAAATGTGCTGGAGGAGTACACCTAAGTGAGGAACATCTTATTGCCAAAATCCAAAGAAGCCAACTTGTCATCCTGCCTCTTTCTAGGTCATAAGAGGGGCTATACAACAGCTTATCTTTTACCTTAGAAGGTATATCTTTACACACCGAATACTTCTTGATACCTAGAAATTTCACTGAGGTGGAAGGCCCCTGGTTTCTTGTTGGATTTTTCTCCCTTCCTCTAACATGCAAATGCCTTACTAATAATTCTTGAGTAGTTGTTTATTCTTGCTCAATCAACATGATATCATAAATATAATGAACTAGTGTGAGATCTTGTGAGAGGGAGAGATAATTGAGTTCCCTGTAGACATTTTGGCATAGGCCTGGAGAGTTGATATACTCCTGAAGTAGTACAGTGAGGGTATCTTGCAGGCTTTATCAGCTAATAGCAAATATTTCTGGTGGTCCTTACTAACAGCAATTGAGAAAAAACATTTGCCAGATCAACAGCTGCATATTAAGTTCCAGGTTATGTGCTAATTTGCTCAAGGAATGACACCCCATCTGGAACAGCAACTGCAATGCAAGTCAACACCTGGTTACATTTAATGATTATCCACTCTCATTCCCCAAGATCCATATATTTTCTACACAGGTCAAATTGGAGAGTTGAATGGGGATGCAGTGGGAACCATCCCTTCTGTAACCTTCAAGTCTTTGATGTTGGCACTGATCTCTACAATACATCCAGGAATCTAGTATTGATTTTGATTTACTATTTTGCTAGGTAAGGGCAGTTCTAGTGCATTCCACTTGGCCTTTCGTACCATAACAAACTTCATTCCATAAGTCAGGGAACCAATGTGGGAATTCTGCCATTTGCTGAGTATGTCTATACCAATTATACATTCCAGAACTGAGAAATAACCACAGAATGGGTCTCAGGACCCACAGGACCCATTGCAAGGTGAACCATTGCTAAAACTCCATTGATCACATTCCCTACATAAGCCTCTACAGTGACTTGTGGGCCACAGTGTTGTTTTGAGTTTCCTGGAATTAATGGCACTTATGAGCCAGTGTTTAATAATCCCCCAAATATCTGATCATTTCCTTTTCCCAAATACACATTTATCATTTTAAAAAGCCATAGATGTTTTTGGGGAAGCCTGGGAGGAAGTTTAACAGTATAAATTTTTGGCAGTGTAACAGAATCCCTCCCCAAGGGGACCCAGCCTTCTTCTTTTTCAAGTAGCTCTAGGTCTGTAATCTGGCTCAAGTCTGGGAATTGATTATGGGATCATGACTCTGTTTCTGCAATTCAAGTTAGACTATTGTTCACTTGTCCTAGAACTCTTCTGCTTATACAGATCAAATAAGAATTTAGTACACTGCCCATCTATTTTACTTCTAGGTACTCCAAAATCTATTGTCCAATTTCCTTAGGGCTTCCCTTTGTAGTTTCATCTGGTGAAACATGATTGACCTCTTCAGGGGGAGTGGTTAAATGGCAAGCTCCTTAAGGAAGAATGGAGGTCCACTAGTTGTTTCCACAGGGCTGATCAAAGGTCAGAGGGCTTTTTCTTCAGGTCAGGCAGGAAGTCAGGTGACTATATCTGCAGGACAGACCATTAAGGTTTATCTAGCAAAGACTCAGTAGAATTTTGGGCTCCAATATCCCCACTGCTATCATTATCAACCCATGTATCTACATTCCAATTTTCAAGATCCCATTTCTTTCCAATTAATGCTCTTACTTTAACAGCAGACATCCTTCAAAATTGAGATTTTAGTTTCCATTGTAACTCTGCTACTTACACAATGAGACTCTGTGTCTGGTTTTCAGAGCTTTCAAATCTTTGGCTGCATGAAATATGCTTTTCTTTCAGAGCACACATAGAAACTTTTAGATCATTCATTTAGCACTTCAGTTGCAAATTTGAAGCCCTCAGTTCATCCCTTTCGTTTCTAAATTACCAGTGTATTTAGGAACAGCTAGCCAACATCACTGTACCTTTTAACTCCCATAAATCTCTGTTAAGAAGTTAAAAACATTCTCTCCCAGATTCTTGCCTCTTATATATATTGAAGCAGTCATATCCAGAGGTGATATTTTGCATATCTCTATTGACCACTCGTGTCATGCACTGTCAATGGCTTCTTGATTATTGTAACTAGTTATTACTGTCCTTGAATCTAGTCAGTGTAGAGAAGCAATTCCAAAAATTCCAGAACAATTTTATAAATCACATTTTTAAGATTCTCTTTCTCAAGAACCACTCCTGCTGCCAACTGTATTTCTCAGGGTTTTCTAGGGAAACAGAAGATATGTGTAAATAATATGAGATTTTATAAAATTATCGCACATGACTGTGGGAATGCACAATTCCACATTCCATAGGGCAGACTACAAGCCAGGGTCTCAGAGGAAAGTCACTGCTGAATTCCCCAGGAGATGCTGGCTATCTGAAGTAGAGATGGAGTTTCTCTCATTAAATGCTTAAATCAGTTTTTCTCTTAAGGTCTTCAACTGATTGGATGTGATGTCACTCATAGCTGACAACAATCCCCTCAGTTGATTGTCGATGTAACCTGCCATCTATGCAATCAACTGACTAATGCTTAAAATCCATGAACTGATCTTTTATTACAATTAGCCCAGTGCTTGCTTGACCAATTAACTGGGCACCATTATGTGGCCAGGTTGACATTAAATTAACCATCATACTCATTTACCATTTCTGTTTTCCATGCAGAAGTAGAACTGAATGAACACTCTATCTCTTTCTCCTTATAACAAGGATCATGTTCACTCAAGTTTCCAGCAAATCATAATGTTCCTCATTTCCTTCAAAGCCAGTTACATCTTTTATGTCTGCATTATTAACATCAGTCTCTTAAACTATATCTAAGCTTTTTATATCAGGCATCTCAAAAATTTTCCAGTCTCTACCCTTTAACCAATTTGATAGTCACCTGCACATTTTTAGAAATTAATTTTAGTAGCACATCACTTCATTAAACCCACATTTGTATTCATTCTCCAGGTCTGACAAATCAAATGACCACAAACTTTGTGCCTTAAAACATCAAATTCTCATACCAGAAATTTGGAATCAAATTTCTTTAGTATGTTTTCCTTCTGTGGACACTGAAGGAGAGTTCATTCTATGCCCATTTTCAAGCTTCTGGTTGCTTCGTGTGTTCCATGGTGTTCTTTGGCTTGTTGACACATAATTGCAATCTCTGCCACAGTCTTAACATGATCCCTCCACAATGTCTCTGAGTATTTGTCTTCATGTGGTGGTCTCCTTGATCTCTCTTTCTTGGTCTCCTGTTTGTGTGTGTGTATGTGTGAGAATGCTCCAGTATTGCATTAGGTACCAAAATATTTCAGGATGATATCACCCTGAGATTTCCAATTCTTTCGCAGATTTTGTCCTATAAGAGAATATTGATAGATTCTGGAAAGACTTCATTTGGGGGTCAACCTTTCATCCTCTAGAACCTAACATAGGATCCTACTTAGACAAGGAGGAGTGAAGTACTGAGCTATGCCCCAAAGTGGATCAACCTTGAAAACACTTTGCTTAGTGAAAGAACCCAGGCACAGAAGTCCGCATATTATATGATTGCAGTTATAAGAAATGTCAGAATAGGGAAATCTGTGGAGAGAAAGTAGATCATTGGCTGTTTGGAACTAGTGAGAGTGTGGGTATAGGGAGATGGTAGCTAAATAGCTCTGTTTCCTCTTTCTCAGGTAACAAGCTAAGTGAAAGAAACCAGACCCTGAATACTACACAATGCATGATTCCATTTATATAAAATGTAAATATAAATAAATTTATAGAGATGGAATTAGATTAAGGCTGAAGAAGGATAAAGGGATTGAGAGGTGACTGCTAAGGGACATGGAAATTTTCTTCTTGGAATAATGAAAATGTTCTAAAAATGTGGTGACAAATGCACAAATCATTGATTATACTAAAAGCCATTGATTGTACATTTGGGATGGATTGTATGGTATGTGAATATATCTCAATAAAACCTGTTTATAAGAAACCCAACATTTAATTTTTTAATTTATAGTGGTAACGTTTAAATATTTTCTTATTATAACGTGTGAGTTTGTGTTTCATTGGAGAACAATTTATTCACTTACATTCATAAAATAACACTGATTATTGATTTTGTTTATAGATTATAGACTCTTCTAAACTTTTCAAAAATTTTTAAATATTTATTTTAAAGATGACAAATACTTTCAGAGGATTTCAACCTTTCTTCTCCATAAAGTATTATTTAAAATTACAGTTGAATTTCTCAATCATTTTTCTTACAAATTGCTGCCATACCATGAATATAAAGCAATTCAATTTTCAACTATAATTTCATGGCCTCTTTTTACTATTTAAAACTTGAAACTATTTAAAGATTATGTGTATGTATGACATGATTGGAATTCTAGATTTTATTTTTCTCAATAATTAATTAACATTCCCAAAAAGATTGAGTATTACCTTTCTGTAATTTACTTGAAATATCATATATCACTTAAAGTTCTCATTATTTACATTCATCTAATTTAGGTCTCTAATCTTCTCTATTGACATGTTTAATGGTTAAGTTCATGTGTAAACTTGACCAGGTAATGGTGCCCAGTTGTTTGTTCAAAGAAGCACTGGCCTAAGTGTTGCAGTGAGGGCATTTTGTGTACTTAAATCATCAGTAATTAGATTGCGTCTATGGTTGATTACATCTGTAATCAACTGAGGAGATTGTTTTCAGCAATGAGAAATGTCTCATCCAATCAGTGAAGGCCTTAAAAGTAGAAGTGATAATTTCAGAAGTCAGAAGAGAGAATTTCCATTTCTATTACAGACAGCCAACTTCTCCTAGGGAATTCTTCAAAGACCTTCATGAGAGTTCCTGGCTTGCAGACTGCCAAATGGAATTTAGACTTTTGCATCTCCTCAGCTGCATTAGAAAAGTTTGTAAAATCCCATAATATTTACAGATATCTCCTAACAGTTCTATTTCCTTAGAGAGCCCTGACTAATACAACAGATTTATAATGGCTGAAGTCCATGTTGTTTCATTGAATGCCATTTTATGTAGTCTTTTACTTTTTATAAGTCTTCCCTCAATCTTTTTTTCTCAAAAAAATCTTGACAGCTCTCAAATTTCTGAGTTCAAATTTAAAATTATGTATCAGTCAAAAAATATAAGGATATGAATTAAAATCAGAAATTACAACATTGATGTGGAGCCAGTGGCCACTGGAGGCTCTGGGGGCAGGGTGAGGGAAAAACAATTGTAATACAGGGGCTTTTTTGGGACTTGGGAATCATCCTGAGTGACATTGCAATGAGAAATATAGGCCATTTTATGTCATCACACAACTTGCAGAGCTGTGTGGGAGGGTAGACTACAATGTGAACTACAGTCCATGCTTAATGTCAAAGCCCCAGGATGTGTATATCAATTGCAATGAATATGCCACACTAATGAAGAATGTTCATGTGGGAAGTTGTGGGAGGTGTGGGGAGTGTGGTATATGGGAATCCCTATATCTTTTGTGTAACATTTATGTAATCTAAATATCTTTTAAAAAATAATAATAACAAAAAGAAGAAGAAGAAAAAGAAACTCATGGAGGCTCAAAACATAAATATAGTGAAAATTCACAGCTGACCTTCAGACCTCTCCATCCCCAGAAGGCTGTTCCTTAGGAGCACTTGCTTGTGGTTTCCCAACCTCACCCTCTTGGGAAATGGTTCTGGCACCACTCACCAGGGAACTTGGGGAGACCCTTTCCTTTTGGGGACTTGGTTTGCCGTCCTGGGGAATGACTCTGTGCAAAAGGTATATTGCTATTGTTTTAGGGATGAGTGATCTAAAGCCAGGGACTCTGAGTCTGTGCCTAGTTCCCTCAGCCAGGTGGTGGCAGAACTAGAAGTGAGCCCAGGTATCTCTCTGTGCAAAACTGGCAGCTCCTCTCTCAGGGAGCCACTTCCTCTGACTCAGATGGCCCTTAGTGAAGTAAGTGGAGGCTGAGCAGCATATTTTGTTTTTTCTGATGTCTGGCTTCAAGCTGGGCATGGGGTGAGTGTCCCACACAGCACCTGTAAGAGGTAAGAATGTCTGCCCCAATTTTACAGGTGAGGAAAGGTGAGGTTAGAATTAAGAATCATTCAAGACCACTGGGATAGATATCAGCAGAACTTGGCATGCTAGGTCAGTACAGGTTCTAACTTTCTAGCCAATGGTGGCTTCCAACAAATCAATATGGTGGGCAAAGCATCTGCTTGGAGCCAAATGACACTGGGTTCAAATACCAGCCTTGCCACTCTCCCTGGCAGTGACCATGGACAGATCTTGCCACATTGATTAGCCCAGTCTCCACCTCTGTTGGGATGGTAGAAGTAGGGGGAAGATTATAGATGGTCTAGAAAGGACTGGGGATTCCTGACCCAATGAGGGAGGACGTTGGGTTTAATCTCAGCTTCCTCATTATCCATGTGTTGAGAATATCTGCCTCCAGCCTCTGCCCCAATGTCTCTGTCTTGCCTCTGCCTCTAGCTTATGGTGGGGAATAAATTTCAGGCCATGATATAGCAAGGAATCTGGTTTTCCTTGTTTTGGTCCTCGTAGTCATGGCCACCTCCCTTCACCAATGACTGTTGTAGTTCAGGCTGATTGGTTCCAATTGTCTTCTAGGGAATCAACAACCGCATATTCTGTGGCATGTGTATCAGCCATTGAACCTGACCATGGGACTCTTAGTATTCCTTTTAAGGAGGTGATTCTTGGGCAGCTGATGAAGCAGGGTGTTCCTCCTGAGACATAGCAGCTCAGGGAAAGAACTTTGGGTAAGACCAAGGCTGGTTAATAGGGAGCTTATAACCAAGTAATGAGGCAATGGGAAGGCAGAGTGATGGGGCAGTGGGAGAGGGGCACTTGCTGGAGCAAGGGTCTTGGCCCTGGTCTGGAAGGAGTTAATGGGAAGCAGGGGTGGTAGCTCAGGAGCTTATGTCAGGAGACCACTTGCTTTCTTGTTACACCCTCTGATTTCCCTGCACGGCCCAGGCATGTTTGAAGGAACACAAACACCCATAAAAACTCACAGAAATGGAGATTCATGGCTAGGCCACAGGATGTGGAGGCCAAATAAACCTTGATTATCTGAGCTAGGACACTCTGTCCCCTCCCCTCTCATGTGCTGGCCACACTTTCTGTCACTATGTTCTCCTCTTCTCTCTACCCCATGACCCCATGTCTCATCACAGACACCAGAGGAAATACTACATCTTCATAGCTGTCCCCATGGCCACTCTCAGCTTCTGCCATGATGCTAACATCGTCCTCATCCAGGGTCACTCTTGCAGGAAGGAGAGCTTTAAATGTCTCTTGGAGCCCATCCACAGCCCATTGCAAAGAAGGTGCCCCAGGAGAAGGACCTCCTCTTCTCCCTTGATGGGGATCTGATGTTCCAGAACCTCACAGAATTCTTGACCTTGAGAAACCAGGTGGAAGCCTTTCTCTTGGGTTATGTTGCTGCATCCTCCTAACACTTCCCTGTCAGCCCATGGGCATTTCCA
Source organism: Cabassous unicinctus (assembly GCA_029593785.1). NCBI lineage: Eukaryota > Metazoa > Chordata > Mammalia > Cingulata > Chlamyphoridae > Cabassous > Cabassous unicinctus. The sequence continues at coordinate 21,067 of JAQZBX010024738.1, forward strand.
CTGCATTTTTTTTAGCTATTATGGACACAGTTCTATTATGGTGGGTCAATCTTGGTGAAGAGCATGTAAAAGTAAACCAGGTGCTGGCACTTGGCCATGTGGGCAGAAAAGCCATCAACCAATGGCTCAGTGACAGGAAGAGAGCCATTTCATCTCTGAACCTCCAATTCATCTTTCACAGGCCCCCACAATGCTGTCCCCCTGTACTCCTGAGATTACAGAGAATCCCTGCCACCAGCCAGAAGCTGATAGGCTTGTGCACACTGGACAAGAATGCTCACTGTCTAAGGAACTGTTGGCAGAACATGGGCTGCCATATCACTCCAGAGGTGAAAACTTATACAAGGTCTCACTTCTATGAGGTTTAGTTGTGGATCTACCCTTCTGACCTCTCAGTGTGTCTGGACAATCCAATGAGAAATGGAGTGTGGGGAGGTCTTTGTAAATTGTAAAGGGCTGTGCACACAAGAGGAGAACACAGGGATCACACAGTGACATGTCTCAAGTATGGTCAGGCAGGAGGAAGGGAGGCCGGAGATTAAAGCAGTCAGGCTTCAAGGGCAGATGGGCTCTCTGGGTGATGCTGGAACGTTCCAGGCAGTCTCCAACTCTACTCAATTCTTCATAGGTGCACGTGGCCAGCTCTTTCATCAGAGCTCTGAAAGCACCTTTGAAATGGGCAAGGTCTAGAATGTCCCTGGTTTCAATTTCCAGTTGCACCCCAATTAAGGAAAATTTGGGCAAGTTTCAATAAAGGGGGGCATGTTCATAGACCTTAAGCAGAGTTTATCAAACTCACATTTGCAGGTCTGCTCTGTCATTTGCTGGACATATAGACAACCTGGCTATCAAATATGCCAAATTAAAGTATGTTTGGTCATACAATTATTCCACAATCCTGAGCTAAACAATGGCCTGAAGGATTTACTTGTATTCCTCCTGAGGGTCCCTGTGAAGTGCAAAAGTGCTCAATGACTCCTTACCCTCACCTGAGGGAAATAAAGCAGAACCTATCAGTTGTAGAGCTCTGGGGGCTTTTTTATATTCCTCCCTGAGAGCATAATGAATGAACCTGGGGGTTAATTTCAGCCCTGTGAGGGCACTGACTGTCACATCCTTCCAGAAGGAGGTGAGAGCCCAGGATAGAGATGCGGGAAGGGGAACCTGTTACAAGCATTGAACCAGAGGTGTTTCAGTGGCCCACATTTTGGTCACATGTGGTTAGTGGTCAGGACTTACTTGTGCTGTGCCCACAACCCTGGGAAGGGGCCTGGTGAGTAGGGAGAGTTATACCATCTGGCAATCCTGGAACTGGCTGGACCCCACCTACACCTGCCAAAGCTGAGACCTCCATATGAGGGGAAAAAAGAATTCTGAAGTCACATTTTCTCAACTGGAAATCAGCAACCAGTTCTTGTTCACTCCTCCCCATACCCCCTTTTACCCCCTAATCCATAAAACGGCAGAAATCATTTTTTCAGTGATCCATTGGTATCAAGACACGGATCCATGTGACTAACACCCACCAAGTACTGTCAATGGGGAGAAATGAAACCATAAGGAAACCAAGGCTTTTTCCATTTAGCTTATGGCTTACACAACAGGCTTAAGGATTTGACTGTTACTTTTAGTTTTGCTTGTTGTTTTAAACACTTAGACACTTAACTCAGTTCTCACTAGTTCAAATATGCTCTCATCACTGAGCAGACATAAATTGTCTGGGCTTGGTTTTAAGGGTTCAGAAAGGAAGAGGTAAGCAGTGTTGTGAGCAGATGGGGGAGAATCCAGGTTAGGAAAGCTCAGCCTCTGCCCTCAGAGGGTCATGTAAGAAGTCTGTAAAAACACAGGTGTCAATCTTACCAAGGCATATCAATGCTGTGGGTCTCTGAAGCTTTAGTTATTTGGGAGGTACTGCTTTAATGGATATAATGCAAAATTACTCATAAAAATTCCTGCAGCAACCCTTGCAATGAAGTCTCTGGATCTTAATCTTCATATTGTTTCTATATTTTCAGTCATCTACTTCCCCTGTTTTGTAGACCAACATCATCACACAACCTCTACGGCTTGATACAGAACACATTTGTTCACATTGCCAACTAGTCATGCTATTCCCACAATATCTGTCCTATCATCTCACAGTTCAGAGTGACTCACTTCTACCATCACCTCCTCCATGAACTCTGCTTGGAATTGTGCTCTCTCTGGAGAAGGTACACTCCTTTGTTCTCATAAGAGATACTTCCCATTTCTATGTCAGCACTTGCCTTGTTGATATAACATCACCAAACCCTCCCAGCTGTAAGCTATAAGAAAGTAATTGGAGGATGTCCAAAGTGCTCCCCCATGTTCCTAGATACACATAAGGCATTCTGTAAATGTCAGCTGAATGACTGCATGATTGTGAGGGAGCTGAAAGAAAAGAGGACTAGGTATCTCTCCCAGCACCACCATGAGCTTTTGGACATGGAGCAGTTCACTGCACCCAACTTAACCCAGATGTGAGAATTAAGTGACATTATGGAGCCCTGCCTGGGAACTGATTTTCCTCAACATCTTTTTTGACAAGTAGTCATCTTTGGGACTTCCAGTCATCATTCCCACCCTGGGAGGAGGTGGGATGGCTGCTGTAATACCTGCATTGTGAAAAGGAAGACAGTGACGTATGTCTCCTCACCCATGGCTTGTTCTTGAGATCTGGTCTTGGGTGGAGGTCGCTATGAGACATACTATATTGTGTCTTCTTAATCACCCTTGTTACACACAACTGACAGTGTTCTAACTCCTCCACATGACGATCTTTGTGTTCTTTTCATAACTTGCTCCCTCAATGATTTCCAGGCTCTCTGGTACCTTCTTCACCCTGGAAACAGGTCAAACTTTTGCCAATCACAGGGCCCCCTCTCTCCCCTGCCTGTATTTCTCTTCCCTTAACTGACACATCCTCATTGGATTCATTTTAAAAACTGTTCCCAGAGACAACTGTTTGATGTCCTCTATAAATTTTAGCCTTTTGTTTCAGCTTGACCTAGGCTGTCCACAAAATCAGCCAATTTGAGTCACTTGGCTCTGATTCTAATTATAATGAGAAGCCATTTTAGTGTTTCCTGCCAGAGAGTGATAATATCTGAATTTCATTTAATTGCAACATCTTCAAGATGAAGAGCAAAAATGAGGGCAAGAAGGATATTCTCTTTCTCAGAATCACACAGTGAGCACTCAGCCCTCTTGTGTGTGGTATTCTGTGCTATGAATCATACCTTCTATCTTCTATTTCTGAATTTCTGTGATACCTTCTGTGACACCAGCCCATGGCTTTGACAGCTATTATCTCAAATACATTTCATGATACAGGAAGTAGAATCGAGAATGCACCCTGTTATGTAGCGGGAGACTGGGGAGGTGCTGGGGCATACAATGACAAGACCAGGGTCAAAAAATTGATAAGATGGAGTAGGTGAGTTTGGGAATAGCTCTGTCTCTTCATACCTGGAGCCCAGTCTGCACCTAGGCTTTCCTAGCCAGCTGTGGGTAGGGATATGCTTGGTCAAACTGTGTCCATTTTACAGGATGACATGGTTGAGTAGGATAAGCAGTCAGCAGTCTTGAGGGACAGTCATGGATGTGTGCTTGAGATTATTTTAAAAATCCCAAAAAGAGGGAAAGTTTGTTGGTAAACTAATGTATTCCTCTGGGTGTGATACCCTTTGATTGCATTAAATTCAGTTGAGGGGCCTTTGGCTAGATTGCCTAAGATTGCTCTAGGGCTTTCTATAGGACTACATCAGTGAGGTATGACTCAGGTTGAGTCCCCACCCCCTTGCTGAGCCTGATATAAATGGATAGTCAATCAGAGGAAAAGGGGAACTGGTATATTTTGATTCTGCTATGTGAGAAAAAAGACTCCAGTTTTGCCCACAGCTGAGCTGCAAGGGCAGAAGCCCTAAGAGGCAAGCCCTACGCCAGGAGAGACAGAACTGCAGCAACCCATTGCTTAGCTCTTGCTGCTTTCATAACGTTCTCTTTGTTCTTTGCATTCAATAGTGTCATAAATATATGAAGGAAGTGTATTCTCCATGTTTATACTGTTTGCTGTTCTCTGGAATTCTTGGATGTGAATATTTGTGTCTTTTGCTGAGTTTCGGAAGTTCTCTGCCATTGTTTTTTTGAATACTCCTCCTGCCCTTTGCTCTTCTCCTTAAGGTACTATCAGTGCATAGATTGGTGTGCTTTATGGTGTTCCAGAGGTATATTAGGATATTTTTGCTTTAATACTTCTTTTTGTTCTTCAGCCTGACTTATTTCAAGTGCCTTGTATTCAAGTTCACTTATTTTTCCTTCTGTCAGTTCTAATCTGCTCTTTAAAGTCTGTGCTTGGTATGTCCACCTTCTTTTCTTCATTGGTGGTTTATGCACTTTTATATTCTTCCTTTATATGGGACATCATTTCCTGTTTCCTTGTCTGTTGTGACACTTTTGCACACTATACATTGTAATATTTTGTAAGTTATTTGTGGTGTTAATTCATGAAAAGTGTTTTTCTTCATATTGTAACCACTTGGTGATTAAACAGAGGTTTTCTTGACCTTTGCCCCACCTATTGGGAAAGTCTGCCTAAGGGAAATGCAGTGTGCTGGATTTTCCCTGTATTTCTGGCCTCTGTCCTGTTCTTGTTTTCTGCTTGAAACAGGTGCTCAACCACTGAGCTACATTTGTTCCCTTGTTAGTTGTTTTTTAGTTACCTTGTTTACTAAAACAAGTTTTGTTGTCCCCTCTTTTTCCCAGGAATCAGACCTTCCTTTCCTGGGTGTTTGTAGCTGGTAATCCTTTGCCCCAGGTTTTCTATCTCTATAGTTGTTTATACACATGATGTCTGAAGCTGTTTTTGCCTGGAAGGCATATTTTATGAGGAAGTGCATGCCAGAAAGAAATTTCCCTAGCCATTCTTTCCCAGCCAAAATAGAGCCTAAGGTGAGCAGATTGGCTGCAAAGTGCCCTGTGGAGGGGATCAGGAAGAGTTACTTCTTTGGCTCTGCAATTCTAAGCTTTCTTGGCCTGCCCAGGAAATGCAGCCATTCAACCACTGCTCCCCACAACCCTTTCTGTGATAAGTGAACTACTCAGGGGTGGAACACAATGGCAGCTTGCCATTATAACGGTGGATGGGCACTGTTAGTGGCCATACAGAATGAGCAATTTACTGTTCTTCACCACTATTTATCAGCTTTTGCCTCCTGCTCTTCCTTGGAAGCTATAGACTGTTCTTCTGACCTCCAGAATTTCAAAATAGTTGTTTCAGGCAGTTCTTGCCTATTTAATAGTTGTTCTGGTAAAGAACTGAGTCTTGGAACTCCCTTCTCTGCAATATTCCCTCATCCTTATTTTTTGTAATTCTTTTTACTGTGGGCCTTACACATTTCGGTGAAATGTGAGTTTTCCAAAGACATGTGGTTTGGCTCATTTTCTCCCACCCCCTTCCAGTGGCTACATGATTTATTTATCACAAGTTATTTCACTTGTCACAATCTACACTCCATCGACCCCCAACTCAACATTCACTCTTCTGCTGATTCTACAAATCTATTGATTTTTACCAGTGCAAAGAGCCATATAACCATGACCACAAGCCCACAAAAAACAGTTCCTTCATTCCAACATATATTCATATAGCCTCTTTAGTTTGAAAGCCCCACATTACCCCAAAAGGATTTTTTATTCAACACTGAAATCCACTTTTCTCCACCCCTCTGAGATAGCTCCCTCATCTGTTTGTTCATTGTTTTTGCTCACTGTTTTTGCTCATTGCTTGCACTGCACTCATGGTCTGCTTTTTTATTTATTTATTTTTTTTATTCTAATTGCTCACTCTTTTCTGCTCATTGCCTGTTTTTTCTTTAGAAAGCACTGGGAACCAAACCTAGGACCCCCCATGTGGGAGTCAGTTGCTCAACTGCTTGAGTCACATCCACTCCCTGCTTATTTGTTTTTGCTTGTTGTCTGCTCAGTTTGTTAATTGTCTTGATTGTTGTTTTTCCTCATTGTCTGCTTGTTGTTTTTTGCTCTTTGCTCATTGTTTGTCTTCTTTAGGAGGCACAGAGTACCAAATCTGGGACCTCCCTTGTGGGAGGTGAGTTCTCAACTGCTTGAGCCCCATCTGCTCCCACAATCCGTTTTTATATTTAACCAAAACTAAAGAAATATATGGGCATTTAGAAATTAAGGGTTAACCGATTTATTTAAGTGTGCTTACTCATAATGCCTTGTTCACAATAATGGACATCCTATCTTCCTATCAAGACAGCCTTTTTCCTGTTGCTGATTGAACCATGACACAAAGATTTGATTGATCACAAAATTCATTGTCCAGCCTATAAAATGGCTGGATCACTGCTGACAGATGAGGAAATTCAGGGAAATGTTTAGTGTACCAGGGAAGAACAAGCTCAGTCTTCATCAAAGATTGAGCAGTTTTTGAAGTTGCTGATCCTTCTTGGCCTTGATCTTTGGAATTGTGGAGGGTCCTGAAGGCTGAGGTGCTACTGTGGGAGTAGGAGCATGGCTCCTATTTGAGGGGATCACCTAGGCCATCAGAATAATTTTCTCTGAAAAAGACCTAAATATACCTCTATAGAGCAATCCAGCTACCTCTTGCTAAAAAGAATGTTCCCAATGAAACTAGTGCCTGAATGGGATGCTTCCATGAAAAGCTGGACTAAGAGGTATCATTTTCAGTTTGCAAGACAAGGGCTTGTATATCTCTGGTGATGAGTACTGGCCGCAAATAATGACACTGCCTCAGGATCTCATGGAATTCATGATACAATCTTTCAACAGCTAATTTCTTCAGAAAGCATCCATGTACCGAAGTAATTCTAATTATTTCTTACTGAATACTGACAACTCATCATCTTTTTTTGTATTCATAGAATAATTAATTAGTAGGAAAATAAATATGGCAGTCACCTTTAAAATGACCAATTAGCGATATAAATGCTAAGTTATCTTATTTGAAAAAGCAGAATTTACAAAAGGTAGAATAAATTGGAACATTCTAAAAGTAAAATAATCAAAATTGCTTTAGATCATTTTTTGGAAGCATAAATTAAATTGATAGGTCTCCACCAGGTCAATTTGTTGTTTATCCAGAGTTTATCTTTTTAATATGACAAGTAGTTCTGTGAAATCATCCATAATGCATCAAGCAATGTCTGGAATTTTGGTAATTCTTTAGAGAATGCTCTTTTTAAATTATGTGTTTGAATCTATTATTGTTGAAGATTCATTTATTATACCATTTAATTGCTAGTAACAAATTCTGTATCAGGTTTTGTGCTACTTTCTGGGAATGTGGATATAACCAAAGCTTAAGCCATTTCCTCAAGTGAGTCCCAGCCCAGGAATGTAGGTAGCAGACATGACCCTCCATTAACCATCCCAGAGCCTTAAATATGGCATCACTCTAGGGAACATTTGTTGAATGAATGAAGTACTAGTATGTCTCTTTGGAATAGGAATGGTGTCTTAAGAAGCAGTTTGTGTGCAAGAGTATTTATACATAATGATGCTGGTTAAGGTTTGATCTTTCACTTCTGTGATGTAGGAAGGCTTTAATGGAGAAGTTGTACAGTGAGAATGCCAAAGCAGTTTAGGGGATACTGGAATGTGTAATAGTAAGGTTACTCTAGGGAAACAGAATTAACAAGAGATATTTGCAAACAATATGAGATTTTATAAAATTGTTTCATGCAAACATGGGGGTGCACAAGTCAAATTCCATAGGACAGGCTGCCAGTCAGGCACTCCAAGGAATGTCTTCGATGAGTTACCAGGAGACACTGAGTGTCTGAAGTAGAGATGGAAACTCTCTCTCTGGATGCTGAAATTTCTTCTCCTTTTAAGGCTTTCAACTGATTGGATGAGACATCTCTCATTGCTAGTGGTAATCTCCTCAGTTGATTGTAAAAGTGATCAGCCATCTATGCAATCAACTCACTGATGATTTAAGTCAATGAAAAGTCCTTGTATTACTATTAGCCCATTACTTACTCAATCAAACAACTTGGCACCATTACCTGCCTAAGTTGACACATTAGCCTAACCATCACACTGTGGCTCTGAGAGGAGGATAGAAGGTCATGCAAGGTATCTGCACCTCCCTCTGATACCCACAGCCAAAATGTTGCTCTTCAGTTCTTTCCTTTGATTTGAAGATGTGGAATTCTAGGAGTTATAGCCTTTTAATCAGCTTTAAGACATTGGCCTCTTGGTGTAAATCAGTATTTTAGGTACTTTAGTGGATGAGAGATGAATTATAGATACTGTGTATGATGATGTTACACATGCTGGTGGAAAAGGCGGTATGGAGGGGATGTGAGTGCCCAGAGCTGAGGTCAAGCATAGGGCAGAGGGAACAGGGCCAAGATTGGAGTATCTGTCAGCCAAGGGAACAGTTCCTCTTCTCACTTTTCTCTCTTCTTTGCTGAATTATTTGTTAAACAATTTTTAGTTTTCAAATATTTGGCCCATAGTCTGCAATTCAAAAATTATCAGGTGAAAATTTCTGGGAAGACAGCATCAAAGTTAATCAGGCAGCACACAGCTTTCTTGCAAAATAGAGGAGAAGGCATAGATTTCATCCAAAAGAGTCAATTTGGGGATATGCAAATGAAGAGAGGCTGAATGCATCACCCAGGAAGGACTGGTGAAGGAAAGATGAAAAGGCCAAAAGGAAAACCATGAGTTTCTGACCTGCAGCTGGAAACACTGCCTGTTCCCCATGCCTAAGGTGAACAGCCTTTCTAAAACCTAGAGCTGAGCAGCCAATGGAGAGGAGAAAGGACGTATTCCTCCCTGGGAGGAAGGATGGTATAACTGAGGGCAGAGTGTGGTTTCACTTTGGTGAATGTAATCACCATAA